>JAOPHQ010002846.1:167500-185000 GCA_030340625.1 Merluccius polli | reverse complement strand
TAACCCTGCTGCTAACCCTAACCCTTTCACAGATGAAAGGGAATCTTTTATGTTGGGCTGGGCTAAACCTGAGAATACATTTATAGTTATTTTTCTTTCCACCACCTCTATCTCTGACTTGTCCCCCCCCCCCCCCCCCCCCACTCCCTCCCTCGCTCTCTCCCTCCCTCAACCCCCCCCCCCCCCACACACACACACACAGTCCTATTCGGCCAGTTTGTGGTGTTCCAGACCCTGGCTAGTGATGTGGTGGAGATCTACGACGGGCCGTCTGCTGACTCCCCCTTGCTCTCCTCCATCCACGGCTCTCACTCAGGTAGTGCACAACTTATGAAATCTTTCACCCCCATATCCCTTTTTTCTCCTCTTCTTTTGAAGTCTGCAATGTGACCGCTTTTGGGGATGATAGCCTGCCAGAGAAGGTGGCCATTTCTTTCCCTACTTTGCGGCACAGGCTTATCTATGACATCACTTATCGGTTTAAATCAGAAGAAAACTTTCCTTTTTAAGGGAACCCTGAAAGTCAAGGTTGACGGAAAACAGTTTTCCGTTGGGAACAGTTAAAGCATTTGGTTTTTTTTTCCTCCTCTTCTTTCACGTTAATACGATTAAAGTTATAATTGTAAGAGCTATAATCCATTATTTCTATCATGATCTATCGTGATGTCCTCTTTATTGTAACTCTATTTCTAGAGTCAGATTAGTGGAAGTGTACTGGTGTACTGTAGAACCACAGTGAATTGTTAGACTGAGATTGACTCATTTTGGGAACTAAAACACATTGTGGGTAATTATACACAATCACATAATACATTGCTAAAGTACTCAGCCATAATAAAATCAATCCCATCTTTTAATGCCCACTCCATATCCATAAACTCATTTTACAGTTAATGAAATGAAGAGCAACGCACCAATCTATCACCTTAAAGCAATAAATGCCAAAATATAAGATATGTTAATATGTGAAGGCCTATCACTTCAAGGTAGCATCACACAAGTTGTCTGTTTTTTTCTTCACTTCCTAGGTGAGACACTCCCATTGAGCTCCGGAAACAAAATGACTCTCAGGTTCACCACTACGGGGGACGACACTGCCAAAGGATTTCATTTTGTTTATCAAGGTGGGTTTTACCTTTTACTGCTGTGGCAGTTCTCCCATTGCTTTTAACAAGCAAAACGGCATTACGGCCAGTGAGTGCATCGACTGGCGCTTTTTTTTCTTTGTCTTCTCCCTTCTTCTTCCTGTTATATATAAATGCTGTCTGCCTCGCATTTATCACTCCCCACATAAAGGGCCTTTTCAGCTGTGCACCGACGTCCTCTGTGGCCCAGCGATAGCTCAGCATGGTGGGGTGGAGACAAGGCAGTGGGAGCCTATCCTGCCGCCACAGCTGACTGGATTGACTGATGGTGTGAGGGGAGATTCAGAGTGGATAAACCATCTCTCTCTGCCTTCTTGGTCTTGGTCTCTCCTTTCGGCTATTCTGAATTTCTCTATCCAACCCATGCACACCCCTCCCCCTCCAGCCGTCTTTCTCATTCTGTGTGTGTGTGTGTCTCTCTCTCTCTGTCCCTCCCCAGCTGTCCCCAGGACCAGTGCCTCCCAGTGCAGCTCGGTCCCCGAGCCTCGCTTCGGGAAGCGGATCGGGAACGACTTTGGCATCGGCACGGTGGTTGTGTTCGAATGCAATCCAGGCTACACGTTGCACGGCTCCACAGCCATCAGGTGCGAGGCCGTGCCCAACACGCTGGCCCAGTGGAACGGCACTGTGCCCACGTGCATCGGTGAGCCGCTTCAGACCACAGACATGCACACTGTACACAGAGCCACGGACATGTTTCTCTCACGGCCTCACTCCCTATCTGTCTTTCTGCGTCTTTGTCTCTCTCTCTCTCTCCCTCGGTCTCTCGGTCGCGCTCTCTCTCTCTCCGTCTCTCAGTTGCTCTCTCTCTCTTTCTGTCTCCCCTTCTCACCCTCTCTCTCTCACTCAGTCACTCAGTCACTCAGTCTTTCGCTGACACACACACACACACACACACACACTCTTTCTCTCTCTCTCTCTCTCTCTCTCTCTCTCTCTCTCTCTCTCTCTCTCTATCTCATACATACACACACATACACATACATACACACACATGTTCCCTCTCTCAAAAACACACACACACACAAGCCAGAACCAATGAGTGTGATGCATAAGTCTCAGTCTCAAACCCTTTGTGTTCATTCCTCCGCCATTCATCAAAGCAAGGCATCGGAGCGTCTAGAGCCGATGACTAGTGACTGTAAGATGCTCAAGGACAAGTAGCGCTGAATACACCACTTGACCCTCCCATGTTAAACAACAGGGTTTACACACCCGCGCGCCCGCGCATACTTCCAAATGTCCACTGACAGCATTACACACACCCCCCGGTTCACTGTCAATGGATGGGCAGGGCGTAGAGAAATAGTGGCAGCATACACACACATCCAATTTTAACACAGGCGTTTTTTATCTGGCTGTGGCGTCTTAGCCCCAAGGCCGTGTACTCGTCCAGAATAACGGATGCCGTTTCATTGCAGCCTTAACAAAAACACACACCATGCCCACTTAATCAAGGCCTACTGGATGTGAGCACAACAGAACCCCACTCGGCTCGGCGGTACCTGTAACCCCCCCCCCCCCCCCTCCTTCTTCTCCATTGAGCTGCGATTGACCCGACAGGTCATGCGATGGTTGTTTTTGCTCTGGATGTGCAAACACAAAGCCCTTGAAATACACAGGGATTTGCAGTTGTTATGTGTTGAACTGGCGCCTGGGTAAATCGTGATTCAATTAGCCTCGCCTGGATGGATGCATCATGGGAAGAAAACGGTTCCCCCGTTTGCACCTCGCCAGGGACAGAGAGGGAACCGACGGGTGGCTTGTCTAAACCTGCGAATTATTCAAAATCAACGTTCCAAATATAACAAAGAATAAACCCTTTTCACAGTAGAAAACGGTTGAGCTCATAACATTAATTATGGGTCTGTTAGACTTCGGTATGGCAGTGCACCAGTGAACATACTGGTGCTGTGACAGATATAAAAAAAAAAAACCTAATGTTAAAATGACAGAAACAGGAAGTTACTTTACCCTGCTACTGACGATCTGTGAAAAGGGTCCATTGTTTTCACATGCAAGTCATTTTTCAAGACGCAAGGGGATGTTTTAGCCTTTTTCTGAACTTGAGCCAATGTGTTTCAGCTACAGTTGTAAATGCATTGTTTTAATATCAAGAGTGATAACATGATGTTGTCTGGGTATCAGAGCATCAACATATCACTTAGATAATTTCATTTAGATCTCCGAAATAACCTAATCTATATCCTAGCATAAGGATGACTAGTCAATGCTAGTCAATTCTATTTCATTTATATTTCTATACATATGTATATACATGTGATTTATATTGTATAAGGAGAAAGAAAGGCAAAAAGATGAGAGACGGGTATAATCTAGATATTTAATGATCAGTTCTTGTATCTCATTTCCCCATCAGCATGCGGTTCATGATTACTGCAGATTCCACATAGGCTCCCTGAATGTCATGACTTATCTACAGGGTGTCCATAACAGTGGGTCTCTTGGCATATGACTAAAGGGTCCACAAAATAATGAACAAAACTCTTACAAATAAAACAAGCGTACCTTTGCAATAAGTATTCACGGCGTAATTTTATCCAAAGGGGACATAACTTGAAAGTTCAATGAGCCAGTAGGGGGAGGACAGGATTTCCAATGCATGTTATTAATAAATGTCCTGGTAAGTAATACAAGTACAATATATTTTTTCGGGTTCAATGGGTCTGATTCAGGTTTCAAACTATAACAATGGTCGGGGGTCCTTATAAGTATGTATCCATTCAAAGGGGTCCCTGGCTTGAAAAAGATTTAGAGCCCCTGGTCTATAAAACGGCGGTCACTGATTGGCTCAAGTACTTCCTTCATGTTGGCAAAGTAGAGTCATTCTATTCTTTTCCGTCCGAAAAACACCCACACACCAATAGTCTCTGAAGACCAATTAAACTTTCTCGGGCCAGCGGTTTGGAAAGGCCAGGCCAAAGCTAATCTCTGAGGTAAGATAAGCCCCTTATTTAGGTCATTTAGGAAACATGTTGTTGAGGCCAAGCTGATCGCCGAGCTGTTGGTTGTATGCTGATCCACAATCAACAAGACGTCACCCATTGCCCAACAGCACTAAAGCGCTGGTGAGTGGAAAGGGGGGTGCATTACATTTTAAATGTTCATACGATATATCTAGACCATATCCACCACGACATGTTCCCCAATTATCTAGGTAATTACACACATCTGTCAGCTGATAAGCCCCCCTTTCCTTTTCAACCTCGCAACTCAAAATGTTACATATCTTTGCTTACTAAACTCTTTTCGGAGAGGGAGCTTATTTCAGACTAGTTGTAAATATGTTGCATTAAATATTTCATAGTCCTTAGTTCAATATTGCCAATGGTATGAAAAAAACCCCAGCAGCATAGTAGAGTTAGTAGAGAACATAAGGACCCTATAAAAAGTGCCAGCAGCGGAATTTAAACTGCAGTAACTTTTTAATTACTAAACCCATGTGTTTTGTGAGGGAAGTGCCTCTCACAATAACATTGCAACATGTTTGGTTGAGTAATTAACGTTATTTAATTCACTTGCAGTTTGAAATTCACCTGCTTGCAGTTTTAAGATGGCTCCTTCTTATTTAACAGCTTATATGTTGAATGATATAAATGCTTTGTTTTCAAATATCATTACAACAGTGTGTTGTATTCAGTATACTAAGACTCAGTTTTCCATCTTTAAAAATGACAAATGTCAAATAAACCAGATGTTTATCAGTTTGAATTGTTGCGCTTCGCAAGGAAAAGTAATCAAATGTATAATCATATTTGACTACTACTACTTGTAGTAGTATTTGTACTTGTACTATTCCAACTACAATGGATGTAGTGAGATTATAATATATATATGGCTGATGACCACCCAAAATTCTGTTCTTATTCTTCGCTTATCAACATAGATGTATATAGACTGGGCTGATAATGCTGAGATTTGATGGATATTTCAGTATAATAATTGATGTATTGTGATTTGTTAGTGCTCAGAAGAACACTCTAATAGTCTTAAATAATGTGGTCAGAGGATTTTGATTGTCAGCATGTTTATTTTTACTATTTTATCTATCCGAAACAATTTTAGAAGCTGAAGGTTCAAATCTTTTTTGTGGTTATTTGTGCTTTCTATCAAAGTAAGCTTCATATTTTGATAGAAAGTATCAAACTATTTTTGAAAAATAAGTCAGTCCTATTCAGACAATTTGTGGGCTTTGCTTCATTTAGTTTGGCAAAACACTGGGAAACAGGATTAAATAAATCATTTAAAAATGCCACACATTACAATTAATTTATTTTGGCAGGGACTGTAATGAACACATGACAACCGTATACATATGAAAGCAAACCGTTGAAGATTGTTTATCTGGCCTATGTGTTGCCAGTTTCCCCTGCATATCGGCAGCACTCGCACATGCCTTCCGATTCAGATGGTGCAAATGCGTTCCGGTGCATGCGCCTCCACACCTGCTGCTGCCGTGCAGTAAATAAGATGTATGAGCCCTTCAAAGATGGTGATAGGTGGGGAGCATTCGTCCTTTTATGAGTGTCTTCGGTCTCTAATCATGCTCGGCCAATTACATTAACTTTTAGCTCATGAGACTCTAAGGGGCTGTTAAGATAGCGAAGCAATTTCCCAAGGAATTCTTTTCGATGCTGGTGGTAAAGTCTTTCTTATGGCTGCCACAGGAGTCCTGCACTATCCCTCTCATGTGAGAGACCAATCAGTGTAGCCGATGTATATTGCTCCATTATTTTATTTTTACAATGCTAATATCAGCCCCAAAATAACATTATCGTTTACATTTTAGTTTTTGGTCTTATTTACTACGCCATTATTTTCCCAGTGAACTGATTAAGAGTCTAATTTTCACTGCGGGTCTTTAGCACCCCTCTTGTTTTATTATGGTTGTGTTTTACATGTTATTAAAGACCGTGTAAAGCAAATTCTGAGATTTGTTTCTAAACACATTACACACGTTAGAAAGCCATTGCTGAAAACATGTGAAAAGCCTGTATAACCATTTTATTTTGAATTGTGGAGTTAAACGGTTGTTCTATTTTTCACCATTCAGGATTTTATGGACGGGGCTTAAAGGGTACATGATGTGATGTAAGCGCTGCCCCTTAGCATTGCCCCGCCCCTAACAACAAGAGCGCATTTGCGTCACTGCTTGTCATGCTCAATCGTGAGTTTGACAGTTATTGACAGTTATTATGACAGTTGTGCTGTCACATAATGTGCGCAAAATGGGCGCAGTTTTGAGCCTTCAGCGGACACGCCCCCAGCTTATTTTTTCACAATTTTGAATCCTAATTGTATATACTTGGCGACTTTTTCCTCTAAACTCTAAACACATATTTACTTTTGATTTACACAGACTTTAAACTTTTCATCACACAAAATTGGCCTTTTGGGATTGGGTTATATTTATTATAATATTATAAAAAACCTTGTCTCTTCTGTTGATATTGTTTTAAAACAAGACATTCTCACAACAGACTGTGATAATTAATTCATATATATATATATATAATATCACAATATACCCTTGTACACTCTAATCTCCATTATGATAAAGCAAAGGTTTTCAAGAGGCTGTTGATGTCACAGAAGTTTGTTCTGAATTATCAACGCTAATATAACATGTAGTTTATAGGCCAGTGTTTAGCGAAGCAATTTATCGTCCAATCAT
Source organism: Merluccius polli (assembly GCA_030340625.1). Classification (NCBI taxonomy): domain Eukaryota; kingdom Metazoa; phylum Chordata; class Actinopteri; order Gadiformes; family Merlucciidae; genus Merluccius; species Merluccius polli. Next base: position 178,160 of record JAOPHQ010002846.1, on the reverse strand, counting down.
TAAACAAGGACAACTACTTCTGAAATACCAGTAAACAGAACATTTAACCTTGGCTGCCACAGTGGCCATCTGTAGAACTCCCAGAAATGAGAATGTTTATGCTTCTTAATTTCTCCCTCAAGCACTTCATCTGAAGGACATTGCAGTCAACAGGGATGTGCTGTTGGTAATCTTTTCTATCCTGACAACGAGCATGTTTATGCCTCGGTTTAGCATTTGGAAAACTGTCCATCTCGGTTTTATATAGAGCTAAGGCAAAGGGAGTACAACATAGTCCAATATATAGGAACACAATATAGTCAAGGTTACTTACAAGGGTGACGTGATCTGCGATAGGATTTAGACAATTTGAGTCCTATTTCAGTTGCTGTTATTAGTATAAATATTTCCTAAGTAGCAATCCATATCAATCTGTTACCGAAACGCCAGACTTCAGTGCCATCCACCCACTCGAAGCTTTAATTTCCAGAACAGAATATGCAATTGTAATGGAAGCTGTTTTCCTTTAGTTAGGATACGGTCAAGTTAATCGATTTCAATATCGAACCCTACACATGAGTTATCTGGCGAAGGCTTTAGCGTGACAGTGATTATGTGAAAGCATGGTGCGTGATTGCTCCGTGTTGTGATCGCTGCGAGCGACGTGGGGCTCATTTTCTCTGGAGCTTTTGCACGGAAGGAGTGGAACGAACAAGTCGCTTTGGCATCATTTTCAGGCCAAGCGTAGATGGGTGGATATTACCTGTAAAATATTTATGAGTTTAAAATTGCTGTGACATGAATAATAACACCATTTCCAATCACCGCCCCCTTTTTTTCAAAAATATAAATGATCTCTCTTTTGTTATATCTTTCACTTTAAATCCCTTTGCTGTGTTAGGATTGTTCTTGAAGTCTGTACATATTCTTCATTGGGTGACAGATATTGAAGACCACTGATTGTCTTTTTTTTCCTCATGGGCTAAACCAATGTCCTTGAAAAATACCATTTCATCCTGCATTGTGAAGATGAAATGGTGTGCAGTTCCTTGTATTGGGCTGCCTTGCCATCCTTCACTCAGACTTTTAATACTTTAACTCCAATGGTTAAACATTAGGTATTATTATGGTCATTGTTTCTCAAACTGCCAGTCATATTCCCCCCGGAACAAGGTACACACATTCCTCTTACTTAGACATGCCTCACATCATTTGGCTTTGAATTTAAATGGGTTTGATTTTTTTCCTTCCTTTTTCTCTATGGTTTTGCTTCCCATTTTAATTGACACGTGGTTAAAAATTCACATGGAAATGTGTAGGGTGTCTAGACCAGATGTCCAGTAAAAAGCCACCAGCTGTCAGGTGGTGTGTGTGTACGTGGCTCTCAACAAAAGATGAGTGACAGTGAGTGGGGGGGGGGAAACACGCTGTTGCCTTGCACTTCTTTACTTCTGGAGTTTTTGCTTAATGCTATCCGTAACAGCCCAATAAATCAAGGCTTGTTCCAATATTGAGGAAACACAGGCCTGCGTTTCACCAGGAGAGGAGTGTATTTTGTTCAGTGCTTTGTCACGTTTAACGCCTCTAATGGGTTTTTCTCTGCCAGCACTTCCAGAGTCCATTATGGACAATCCAGGTGCACCAAGATGGTTGCCTATTATGGCCCATTGACAGATCTGTAAATGGCTGGAAAAAAATAATATGATGTATTCTTTTTTTACATTACCGGTGTTACAATATGTTATTCTTCAGTACGAAGAGGTTGATGGGGTTGATGTTGGAATTGTAATGACTTGCTTTTGTTTTTTTAATCGCCACACACACACACACACACACACACACACACACACACACACACACACACACACACACACACACACACACACACACACACACACACACACACACACACACACACACACAGGGTACACTGATATGGGGGTTGGTTTTACATGTATAAAATCAACATGGGGCTGGGTTTCTATTCATAAAACCTACATGGGATTGGTTTTATATTTATCTTATTAAAAGTCCTCCATAGATGGGGGCAGCCTGCCATGCTATGTAACCGGTGCCTTGGGGAAGCATAGGCTACAAGCCTGAGTTTGAATGTGGGGGGGAAGGTAGTAGTAGTAGTAGTAGTAGTAGTAGTAGAAGTAGAAGTAGAAGCTTCCCAATACGATCGACAGGCTTTTTGCCTCTAAATGTCCCCAGACTCGAGCCATGGAAATTCAAATTCAAAAATTCAGGATCTCCGCAGAGAGCCGCCCTCAGTCAGCGCTATTTTCATTCCGTTCCTGTCTGGGAAAAGCCGTCGGCAATACTTTAAAACCCCACCGGTGAAGTTTGATGTTGGTATTCACATGTGCAACGAGGCGCCCACATGATAGAACTGTGCCACATTACTTAACCGCCTCAGACAGGCGTGGATGATTGATGAGTCTATCTCTGTCATTTACAATATAGCAATGCCCCCACCGCACGCACACACAGGGCAGGCATTCAGTACATATGCATTTATGATTTAAGTTGGTAATATGACTAATGTTGTCCCTCTATGGAAAAACTCTGTTACTCTGTTACTTTATTTCACATGAGTGGTTATGTATGCAGAAGTTTGTAATAAATGTTTTTCACGGCTTCTCGATTCAAATAGAGCTTTCTGCCCACTCTTTGTGGGATAGGGATTTGTGTTCGACTTTAACATCTCTTGTTGTCAACTTGTTTATGTAACAACCTCTCTCTCTCTCTGTCTCTCTCTTTTTCTCTCTCTCTCTCTGTCTGTCTGTCTCCCTCCAGTTCCCTGCGGTGGAGTACTAACTGAACGAAAGGGGACCATTCTCTCCCCGGGATACCCAGAACCATATGCCAACTATCTGAATTGTGCCTGGAAGATCTCCGTTCCAGAGGGGGCTGGCATCCAAGTGAGAGGGCATAGCTGAGAAGGATGTTGATGGGAGTTAAAAGTTTAGCTTCCCTGGTCTTGCGTAATTATTCATAAGCCAGTCTTCATTTAGTTTCATGTAAAATTGCTGTACATTATTAAACAGAGCATCTAAATATGTTTTTGTTTGTTAGCTTTATGTGATGGGGGGGGGGTAAGCTTTTTTTTGTTTGTTTTTTTTCCTCAAAGATTCAAGTTGTAACGTTTGCCACGGAACACAACTGGGATTCGCTGGATTTCTTCGATGGCGTCGACGGCAACGCGCCAAGACTTGGCAGCTACTCTGGTAAAATAAAAAATGTGCAAATGTGCAAATGTGGCTTCCTGTACCCTAGTTTGTCACTGATGATATAGTGAGTGTGGAACTTGTGACATTTCTGTATCGCCTTTTCTGCATCTTGTTTTACATGCATCCGATCCAAGGGTGGGGAATAAAAGCATGTGATGCTGGTGATGTCTGCATAAACTTCCTACTGATGGAGCTGGAATGCCTTTGGGCTCAGTATAGTCTCACAAATCAGACTTGAGATTAACGTCTAAAGTCTGATGGCAGACGAGCTCAAATCTGGGTGAACGGGGCGTTTAATTTTCTTTCGCTTCAAATTTATTTCGACCAATCCTGTTGCTGGGGGCGGGTATCTGTAGATGCGCGTTACATAGAAAAGGTCTCTACTGGGAACAACCTGACCAGCGGAACCACAACAAACATGACATGACTGACCATTAATCTCAGATCCAGAAGATAATTGATAGAACTAAACTGAACTAAAACGATAGCATCGTCTTCCCATTGTCGGTGTCCCTCCTTGGCCAACAGCGAACGCAAACTCGGCTAGCACTTGTAAACTAAACTTTTCCTGTAGCCGGTGGGAAGATGAGCTAAAACATCCTACCTGCCTGTAAGGAATCCAAATCAAACCTGTGTAGTAGACTGGCCACTGTAGAAATACTGCGTAACTCCGCCCTTCGCATTTTATGGTTTCTGGCCCAGGCGCTGTGCAGTCTCCCCCCCAGAGCTTCCGCTATAGTGTTGTTGAACTTCTGGATCCGAGATCACAATGAAAATGGTGTTTACCACAAAATGGTGTCTCTTCTAAAAATGAAAAGAAAAACGGGAATCAAGTATTAACTTTGGATTTCGTATCTGCAGTTTGAGAATCCAGGGGTTTAGTGTAATGACTTCTGATTCCCTATGGGCTAACGTGTTAGTGAAGGTGTCATAATTCTCAAAAGGTTACAAATCTCATTTTGGAGTGAAGCCTTTTGCATGCTTCAATACGGAGGATTTTGTACGGCTCCAAAACAGGGGGTGAAACTTCTTGAGTTTAACTAGCAAGCTATCAACTTTGTCCTGGGGGAGCCCTTTGATTGTAACGGTCTCCATGGAAATTGCTCAAGGCATAGGGGCTGAATGTAAAACGTTATCTAGACTTCAGTGGTACCAGACACTGAATATTCAGCACAACGGCGATGCTTCGGGAATGGTCCTCTTCTGTGTTATTCCCTCACTCCTTGAGATGTTGCCAAGATGACCCAGAGTTTTCCACCACACATAGCTTAAGGACAATCACTGTCAGGACCGTTGAGTGTGTTGTTGTGAATGTAATACCAATTTCATTGTCCGTTTCTAAGCATTCAGGAGTCGGTTGCAATGTTGACTGTTGAAATAATAACTTCATTTGCATTGGCCTACCACAATGCATTTTGTGTGCCTGTAAGGATTACAAAGCTAGTCGTCACTGTTTTCATGTAAATAAAAACAAGTGCTTTTCAGTTGTAAAACGACATACTTCAAACTACAAATGTACAAAATAACATAGTATGGTGGTGTGATTACAGGTACCACCATTCCACAGCTGCTCAACAGCACCTCCAACAACTTGTTCCTGACCTTCCAGTCCGACATTAGCGTCTCTGCCACAGGCTTTCACCTCGAGTATACAGGTATGAGGATATGTGTAGTCTGTCTGTCTGTCTGTCTGTCTGTCTGTCTGTCTGTCTGTCTGTCTGTCTGTCTGTCTGTCTGTCTGTCTGTCTGTCTGTCTGTCTGTCTGTCTGTATGTCCGGCTGTCTTCACCGACCCCTGTGGATCTTAATGTTAGCTATACTTCTGTGCTCTTACAGCATCCCACTTGCTCGATAGGGGAAAAATAAGGGGTGGGCTAAAAGAGAGCAGTAGGCAAAAGGCAATAATACTATACTAATGAAATATTATGATTCGCCAATAAAAGTGTGTTGTTGTGTTTTGTAAGCAAACATTAAGAGAGTTTCAGATTCAGTTGTGCATTCAACATGGCCGAGAAGATGGAGAAAAACAGAATGGATTTTTTTCATGCATAATATTTTAGCCTAATTTGCAAGTTAATTGCAAACGTACTATATTTGTAAAATTAATCTTCACAACAGTTATTTTGTGTGTGTGTGTGTGTGTATGAGTATGCATGACTGTGCTTGTGTGGGAGAGGGAGGTGTGTGTATGTGTGCATATGCATGCGGGTGTTTGTGTGTGTGTGGGTGTCTTTGTGGGAGGGAGGTGTGTGTGTGTGTTTGCGCACGTGTGTGTGCACGTGTGTGTGCAAGTGTGTGTTAGCTTACGGGGCTGCGAGCGCTATCCCTGCTGCTGAGTACAGTGCTGCTGTCATGTCTCTCAGTGGGCCCCTTATTCTCCTCCCCGCACCATCCCCACCTCCCCCCCTCCCTGACCTGGAACTACTTCAGAGTCTTGTCTCCCCCCCTCCAATGCCTGTGAAGCCAGATTCTAGTGGGGGGGACAGTATGGTGGGGGTTGATTGCTGGTTTGATGCTGTGGTAACGAACAAGCAGGCATTCACTACCTGTGGTTTCGGGATGTCCATCATTTTATTGGCCAGCGTGGAACCATTGTGTTTGTCCTATTTATTAAGTTTGCTTTGAGTTCCCACTTGGGTACTTCTTAGTCAGCACTTTTTTTATCCTTTCGTAGAGTCATTGATTGGATGCCTTGGGATGAATAATCGCGAATAAATCTACCTCGATTATTTATCCCAGTTGAGCGTTTCCTGCTCCTCCTGAGACACATGCACACACACACACGCACGCGTGCACAAACACACACACCTCTTCTCTCCACATCCTGGCTGGCTCTCAGGCAGAGAGTGTGTGTGTGTGTGTGTGTGCATGTGCGTGTGCGTGTGTGTGTGTGGACACACTAGCACCTCCTATAATGTCAAATAAACCTCACAGGGCATTGATTAGGGAAGGGCTGTGAACCATCGGCCACGAAATATGTCCCCTCAACCAAGCACTATTAAAAAGATGTCACCGAACCCAACCAGCCCTGCGCCAACGTATCTCTCAACTCCACACCGCTGTCGCGTGAACACATATAACCTTTTCTTACCGCTACTGCCACCGGCTGCTATTTCCAGAGGGTGTTTTGAGGAAGTTTTATGACACGCATGACGATGCTTGGACACAGTGTCTGCACTGTAGAGGGGGGGGGGGGGGCCTCAACACCTGAGACAGAGCAGCTGATGAGCGATGATGGGGTCACAAAGGGGTGATGGGGGGGGGGGGGGGGGGGGGGAGAGGAGCGACGAAGGCTGGCGGGGACGGTCGTAACGTCACCGACAGCGGAGGTGATAATGAGATGGATGTTATGTGAAACCTGAAAAGGGACAGGGATCCTCTGGAGTGAGTGAAAGATAGAATGGCGGTCCATGTGCCGTGGTACGGTACCATGGTATTCAATCTGGCTAACTGTTATGACTGCAGGAGCATAGGGCTAGGGCCAAACGTGGAAGAGGTCATGTTAATGCCAGGGTGTCTGTAGCCTTGTCATAAAAAACATTGCTTTTGAAAAACGATAGATGGAGAATTTGCCAGAGGCTCAGCAAAAAAAATAAAAGAGAGAACAATGCTCTTCATTAATTCTTTGATGTATGTCATACTTCAAAATTATCTGCAAAAGGAAATACTTTGCGGTCAAACTCCACAAAGTTATTATGGTTTTTGGTGCATGGCTTGCAGTGGTTTTGAATGGTCTATTCATACTTGATATATAGGCCATATATCAAGCCATATATATGGCAAATTAAAATTAAAATGAATTATAACTTCATATTCAAAATACTGCTCTTGAACAACAGATGGAGAGAATCTGCTAGAGGCTCAGTACAAAAAAAAAAGAAAAAATAGAAAACAATACTGTTAATGATTTGATGTATGTCATATATCAAAATGTATATTCTTTCTGAAAAAGGAAACAATTTGCTCTACAAGGTTATTATGGTTATGGGTGCATGGCTTGCAGTGGTTGGGAATGGTCTATTCATACCTGATGTAGGCTTAGGTTTGGAAAATAAAAAACAGTAGTGTTTTGATTTGATTCATTCATGTCATTAATATATCAGACTACTGATGCCGTACAAACAAGTGCTGGAGACTGCTGTTTAGGGCACTAAACAACTATATTAAAATAACATGCATAACATTACACTGTTAGGTTTCAAAATATATCACCAAGCTCGCTATGCAATATTGCACTGTATGCTGTTGCTTGTTAAAAAATATGAATATGAAAGAAATATACTTTTTTCTTTTCTAAGTATTTGTCATTTGTTGAAGAATGGCACATGATAGCGTTTAATATTGCTTCCTTGGCAATTCATTCACACTCGAAACAATATAAACATTATTTGCGGTTCTGAACATTTTTACATTTATTGACAATCTATTTAAAGTGTCCTGTGAAGTATATGTGTGCATCCTTGCGGTAATGTAGGCAATTTTATTTCCCAGCAAAATTAAAGAGTTTTTCTATTCAATGGGCCAGTTTGTAATTTAACTAAGCTCAAATGTATTTTTTGGGCCAACAATTTCACAGCCTAAAAATGTAATTTGCCCTCCTGTTCGACTGTGACATTTTCTGTCTTTTTCCTGCCTAAAATAATATTAAAGAATACCCCAGATAACACAAATTGCATATATATGTATTTGGTCCAGTGATTTCAATATCTTTGCTTTATTTTCTCTGAGAGTATGAGGTTGTCCAGTTATTGTAATGTTTGTCACATGCAGACAACTGCTCACCAATTCACATTTTAATGATGTTTGGCATGAAAAAACGAATAATAATAATAATTATAAGAGCGTGGCATACAGAGCTAAACGACATGCGGCAGCCATTACACCCTATGCAGAGACCTTTTTTGTGAAACACTTATTCCCCACTTGATATTTCACATGTTTTTCACCTAAATGTCAATCTACTCTGGCGAACGTCTTGAGGTCATTCGCTTACAAGTTCTGTGGAAACCGGGCACGGTGGGGACGTGTTTCTTAAACTTTATGCGGTGGTAGCTACAATGGCAGATCTGCTGTTACTTCACTGCCTCTTTTTCTTCTTCAAGCACCACTTGAGTGGCTGTTGTCGCCCTGTGTGTGTGTGTGTGTGTGTGTGTGTGTGTGTGTGTGTGTGTGTGTGTGTGTGTGTGTGTGTGTGTGTGTGTGTGTGTGTGTGTGTGTGTGTGTGTGTGTGTGTGTGTGTTCTTTCCTGACTGTTGCACCATAGTTCACTAGCTGCTTTTTTTGATTAGTGCTGCGGTCCGTCATGCCAGCGGTGGTGACATGTTTACATTTAATCACTCCCACATCAAAAGGCCTTTCCTTTTCCCTAGACCTTGTTGTTGTGTTGTGGGTGTAGTGTGTGTGGGTGTAGTGTGTGTGTGTGTGTGTGTGTGTGTGTGTGTGTGTGTATTCTGTGCACTATTTTTCTCACCTGCCAGCCTGCTTTGCTCATTACAAATTGTTGGGGAGACCTTGAGACTTACTGTGTTGTTTAGTTTGCATCATATAATCATAAATAATACCACGTCTCTCAGCCTCTCCTACGCATCCATCTCTCACTGCCGCGGCATTGGCAACCACAGCCAATTTGATTAGATTTTAATAGCTCAGAATGGCTTGAGGCATACAAAAAAACCAACAACAGCATATTGGACCATTAGGAGCAGGTCTCTCTTATTCTACTTCGAAGGAACATGGAAAAGTACAATACATTTTTTCTCTTTTCTCTTTTTTTTCTTCTGACTGCAGCCTTCAGTAGGCACACTTAAAGTTGATGTAGGTGGGATTTGAGAGTTGTGAAGAGAAAGAGCACAAAAAGAGTGGAAGAGAGCACATTTCTGAAAATAAAATAAACAAAAATGTTTCTCCGCCACTGAGAGGGGTTGCGTTCACGCGCCTGTGATTGACAGGCAAGCTGGGTTCCCCCGAACCAATCAGGGAAGATTGGTCAGACTGGTCAGAAAGGCCCCTGGGGCGGTCTAAAGTCGAAACTGGCTGCTACACTTGCCTTCACCTCAAAACCGATATTCTCACAGCACATTTCACTCACTAATAGCTGAAAGATGGCCCTGCTATTTCTATCAAATTACACTCAAATAAAGTCAAGTCAAGTAGTGAAGTAGAACTTATAAAATCTCTTAAATCTTACCTACAGCACCATTAACGAAACTTGGCGTTTTTTTTAAAAGCAATTACCATTGCACTTAGACCCAATTTATGTCGGGTGACCTGGGCGCCACATAGTGGGGCAAGCTCGCCGGCCAGTACACCGCGTACCTTTCACTCCAGGCCCACGATGCTCAGCGCCACTGTCGGCGAACCCTTGAAAGAGAGATGACGTCTGTAATTTCACAGTGATTGCTTCAGATCCCAGTGAGGAAAGGATTTATGATTAGAACCACCAGTAGAATATCCTCGCCACTCTTCGCCTCCACTTCCTCTTCTGTTACCACGAAGGGCGGGGGGGATCCTTCCCTAACTCAATTATTACACAATTACAAGCATATTAAAACAAGCCACTGTGTAATTATGAGGTTTAAACGTTTGGTTTTGACTTAATTACCGGGTATATCCGCTTTCTTTCCGCATGCAGCACGTGTCGGGCGATAAAAACAAAAAAGCGATTGACCGCATTATGTACCGGCCCAGCGCCGGCGTGTTTTCACACGGAGGTCGTGGTTGTCGCGGGGCTCGCGCCCACCGCCCCCCTGCTGCGGGAGATTGATGGCCGTGCACACTTGTGTGTTGTGACTCTGTCCCAAGCAATAGGTTTGGATTCGTGCCCAGAGCCACAGCCCCCCAGTAACGGCCAGAAGGTGGGCGACCGCTACACGGTGGGCGACATGGTGTCCTTCCAGTGCGACCAGGGCTTCACCTTGCAGGTACGTGTGGTCATCGCCGCCAGCCCCACGTCCTGCATTCCTGATGGAGAGAGAGAGAGAGAGAGAGAGAGAGAGATTTGTGTGTGGGTGTATGTGATTCGGGTGGTGGTTGTGGAGGGGGGGGGGGGGGGGGGGGGGAGGGCAGGCGAACGGATCCGAATGCATATGTGTGCACTTTACAAAGCAGCTTTCCCCTTCTCCCAATCCTAGCCCGGGTTAGATAGCCGTGGCGTCTCTGAGCCGTGGAGCCGCCGCGCAGGGCCACGGGCGATGGACGGTGTTAACAGCCGTCTCCCTAATCCCCTTGCGCTGATATTTTTTTCTCTCCCTCCGCTGGTGAGGACATTCACTTTACTACCACACAGCCCCTGGACCAGCCCAGTCTCCTCTCCACACATCCACACATCTCCTGACCGAGACTCAACACGGCAGATAGGCACCGGGGGCCATTGCACAAACCGTCTTGGAGAATGCGCTTGCGAAGTCCAGCCTGCAGTTTATTTACCCCCCCCTCGCTCCCAAAGTGATG
>JAOPHQ010002846.1:0-162500 GCA_030340625.1 Merluccius polli | reverse complement strand
TAAATTATCGAACTACACAATCCCAATCTGACCATCGTCAGTTTCCTCCGTCGTTGATGTATCAATGGTTGAATGTTGTTTTATGATTATTTTGTATCTTCTATAGGGACAGTTACCGAATTTCGGTAACTATCCCTTTATTTGACCGGATACCGAAATTCTTTTTCTTTTCATTTGGTTCTGCAACTGCATTTAAAACGAAAGTGGTTTGTCATAATAACTCATTAGTTTGAGCTCTTATTCAGAAGGCGGAGAAGGATCTACAGACGCGTTCACAATCCAACCTTTTAGGCTACGCTTGCTAATGCGCTACTGCACACAGTCGAGTTTGTGATCTTAATTCAATAAATGAATATAAATACACATATTAAAAAAGGTCATCATTTGAGACTGGTACCGAAAACAAGGAACGGGAACTGAAACTTTACAATTTTCCGAGCGATACCCATCCCTCATCTCCTTCCTCTTCAGCGTACGAGTTGCAGAGGTGCCCGGACCCACGGCCCTTCCGGAACGGCATGGTGATCGGCCGGGACTACAGCGTGGGGATGACCATATCCTTCGAGTGCCTGCCGGGCTACACCCTGCTGGGGGAAACATCCCTCACCTGCCTGCACGGAGTCAGCAGGAACTGGAACCACCCTGTGCCTCGCTGCGAAGGTGATTGGACATCTCTCACCCCTCACTCTCACCCCCCCCCCCCTCTCCTTCCCTGCTTGATAAAACACCCCCCCCCCCCCCCCTGCAAAAACAGCCCAAAACAAGCCTTCCAAAACAATTTGTCGATGTGATACTGCTTGACGTCCCCATGCAGTCAATGAATAATGCATGAACAACTAATGGCAGAGCATTTGAAGACGTTGGTCTTTCACAAATATCTTGTTAAAATTTTACATTAAAACCCCACTGTTAGAAAGTGCTTTAAAATCTCTGGTCTCAATTCCTGTTTGCCTAAGAAAAAAAGAAGAAAAAAAATCTATTTTTGCAATCCACTGAAAAACAGGCGCTTTGATTTTTCTGTTAAACTTATAATCAAATATCGGAAACAATGTGCACTTTATTTGGTCTGTGCAACTCCATTTCCCCCTGTGTCCTAGACCACCAGATTTTTTTACTGACTGAACTATAAAGCTGTGCACGCTGTTATTGTGATGGATGGGTCTCGCACAAAATGTTTACTACAATGCCGATTATGCTGCTCTCTCTCTCTCTCTCTCTCTCTCTTTCTCTCTCTCTCTCTCTCTCTGGTAAATTTGAAAGAGGTCACATAGATGTTATTCAAAGCACAAAGGTCCTGTGTTATTCTTCAGCCATAACCAAGTGTCCCGCGGAACCAAGTGAAACAGCACAGGGTGATCTTTTCCGTTCCTAGGAGGTTTTCTGAGAAACCATTTTTCAAAATGTTCAATACCAGGAGCAATGCTTTACTTTTGTCTGCAAAACAGAGTTCATATATATATATATATATATATATATATATATATATATATATATATATATATATTTGCCCCCCCCCCCCCTCGGTGCTGGCCCAGGGCCTTGTAGAACCAGCGTGGCTCTGTGGATCTCAGCATATTCCCTGGGACGGGGTTACGAAGGGGAATGCTTTAATGTCAGAACCGCTCAGGATCATCCAAGTAGTCAATGCCGCCCAGAGTTAACCGTCCCCTTCGGTCGATTCCTAAAAAGGGGGACGCCGCAACCTCTCCCCCCTTCCACCCACCCGCCCCAACACCCTCCCCTCCCACGAACACGCAGCAACATGTAGTTATGGATCTCTTCAGCAACAGCGAACGGGCCGACAGCCAATAAAAAAATGTGTTATGACTGACACCTCAAAGAACCTGTGTTTTTTTTTCTTCTTCTGCGGTAACCGTCTAGCACTCTGCGGCGGGAACATCACGTCCATGAACGGCACGATCTACTCCCCGGCGCACCCCGGCGAGTATCCCAACTTCCAGGACTGCATGTGGATGGTGCGGGTGCCGCCGGGCTACGGCATCTACATCAACTTCTCCGTCATCAACACCGAACCCATCTACGACTACATCACCGTGTGGTAAGCAACTCGCTTCGGCGCCACCCCCCACCCCCCCCCCCCCCCCCCCCCCCCCAAGCTTAATATTAATCACAAATTCACGATCGTAATCGTTCCATCATTATGAGGCTCCTGTTGCTATCCGAGTCACAGATGTGACCGATGAGACAGATGTGATCTAGCTTGCTCGTGACAGCTGAGATCACTTTGTAAAACATCATCACCCCCCCTCCCCCCCCCATTGTACAATTCAGACAACAGAAATGTGTGGTGTAAGAGCAACAGCGAGGAAGTCGTCATTTTTTCCAACCTGAAACGGCCCCTATTTTACCACCAGGTAAGAGCGTGATTAGCTATTATAAACAATTTCAAGATTGTCACATGACTTCCCTCTTGTGACATCAGAAGTGGGAGTGTCCATCCAGATGTATGATGACTCGATCAGTTTGCCAGCCTACCCAGTGGACTGTACCAACTGGTAGGCTACCTTGAAATCGTTTGTAATAATCACACTCACTCTCTGGTGATAAAAAAGGGCCCTTTAAGTGTACAAACATGCAGTTAAAGTGAAAGTCAAGTGAAGTCAACACTCTGCCAAATGCTTTCTACCCAACAGGTGACAAACTGTAACTGTTAGGGGAGTTGTTAATATTCCTTTCTTTCCTAAAAAAAAATATATATATATTGGCAAAAGCTGGCCTGTATCTTGGCTGCTATCAAGATTCAATGCCCCCTCTGTTTGATTACACAAAACACAGTGGGCCTTTTCTTTCACACACACACACACACACACACAGACACACACACACACACACACACCCGCGCTGTACTGCAACTAAGGTATTAGCAGGAAAAGGGAGTTTGAACAACAGGGAGATAAGATGTAGAGGGGGCGGGTATGTAATATCTATGTATGTTGAACTCTGAAAGGTTGTTAAAGCGCTGCTTCACCGCCGTCCGTACAGTCCCACACACAATGTGGCTTTAATGAGCGACGATAATGAGATTTGGTTTGTGTTAGTTTGTGAGGTATGGTTGATGTTCGGTTTTACAGACCGATGAACCAATCCTTACTTTTACGGCGTACAATTGTGAGGCAGCAAATGAACTCGTGTTCCCAGAGGATAGCCTTTGCTGGCACACGGCCACCACTGTTTGGCGGCACTAAAACAATAATTTTATCACCGCGTTGTTCCATGTTGTCTCCCGACATCGCTACGCGCTGAATCACCCACAGAAATCTACACTTCATCTTTGTTTTTAGGATATCCCTAGAAAATCAAACCTTTATAGACACTTGGATTTATATCGACTCTGTTATGACTCTGACTGTAACGATCCATATTTTGTCCCTGTGGAAAGCGGTAATTGCTTTTTTAAATGTACAATGTGTAGAATTAAGTGGAATCTCTTGGCAGAAATGTAATATAATATTCATAAGTATGTTTTAATTGGTGTATAATGACCAGGAAATAATAATCGTTGTGTTTTCGTTACCTTAGAAAGAGCCGTTTATATCTACATGGGGAGCGGGTCGCCCCATGTTGCACCGCCATGTTTCTACAGTAGCCCAGAACGGACAAATGGCTGTAGAGAAATAAATCCTTCGCCGTTGCATATTGTTGTTGAGACTAAAATAGGTTTGTTTGCCAACGTTTAGTAGCTGGTCCAGGGGGGCCAGCTACCAAATTAAAGGCGAACGAACCTACTGCAATTAAACCGGATACATCTCACGTTACAAAATGTTCAGAATGGATATAATATATAATATTAAAATCTCTGTTTAGAAATGTATCCCGCTAGCTCTACAACAGTACATTGTAGTGTATCCCGCCAGGGATGTCCCACCATCAAAACTGAATGACATTTATAGCAGCATAGCACTACTGTGGTGGTGTATTTAAAGATTCACACATCAATATAGCAGTGTATGTCGTCTGAAAGTGTTTTTTTTTTTGTTAGAGAGATATTGGATATTCAACAGATATTCACGCTCCGAATTACAGTGATCTGACACGGGGAATTAAAGACGTGATCACAGCTATGGGATGAGGGGGGGGGGGGTATTCAGTTTGTTATAATCTGCAACCTCACCGCTAGATGCCATTAAATTTTACACATTGTACCATTAAGGTTTGTTGGCAAGGTTTGTTTTTAGTCTCCTAGTTCCTAGCCAAGACCTGTCCAGTTGATGTTCTTGCCTTGGTCTTGCCTCAGCCACAAGTGCGTTAACAGGAAATGAGGAATCGACTTTTTCTTACCTTGTTGGCGCAGGGTCTAAAATAGACCCATTTTGTTGTTGTTGTTCATATTCAACACTGTTGTGTTGAGGCTCTACTTTGCCACTGAGGGAGCATCTACTGCGAATGGCTTAGTTTCAGTGAAAACCCTTTGAAATGCATGCCAACCGACAATGCCTCCCACCTTAACTTGGGACCGCATCACGTTACACGGGCGGCTACCCCGCCGCTGTGTCACTATGACTTTAAGCACCAAAACAAGTCAACAACGGTGCCCACACTGTTGTTGACTTGTTTTGGTGTTTATGCGCCGGCACGAAAGCACCACCATGTGTTGTGTATAAAAATATTTATTCTGCATAAATTCATAGGTTAAACCCCCCCCAAAAGAATTCAAAAAGTCTCTCTCTCGTGAACCCCTCACTGTTGGGTGTTGGGTCTGGCAGGCTCCTAGCTCTCCCTAAGGGCCACACCGGATGGAAATGCCCCGCATTGCCTGGGGAGGGGGGGGACGGGGGGGGGGGACGGGGGGGGGGGGGGGGGGGGCGGAGGGGGACGAGGGACCTGCTGGCGACGAGCTGATGTTGTAAATGAAACGGCCGGGCCCTGGTCTCTGTTTAATTTCCCCACCTGGCTGCCGTGTGCTATTCCACTGATCACTCGGAAATTAAACGCTAATGGGATTTGTAGAGTGCGTGGTATATTAGAGGAATATTAGGTGTAGGAATATAAAGTTTTGTGGGAGGTTTGCTGTGATTGGTGCCGGTGAGAGAGCCTGTATTTTCCTGCAGCACAACCCTTTTATAGCATTCTTGTGTTGTGCAAATGTGGCAATTACAGATAATGGAGGTGGAACATTTTTGCTTTTCACAGATGACTCTTTTTTGATTTCAGCCCTCTTGTTTGCCTATAGCGCACAAACTTTCTTTCATATAGGGGCTCTTGTGAAAAGCCACTTGTACATGAAGCCGCTGGTGCATGTTGCACGCCGCCTCACCCTGATGCCTCGACCAAAAATGTCAAGCTATATTAGAGACCTTTATGGGCTAAGTGCTTCCTATGCCAGAAAGCCATTATCAAGCTGTGCTCACGTCGCGTTGCGTAATATCTCACTGTCATGTTGGCCCAACCGGTTTCCTTCTTCGAAAGCAACATGTGGGGTTCTCCTCAGGGATTTTAACGTTTAAGTTTATAAAGGGTTTAAAAATTGCCCTACATTTTATTATTATTATTTTATTTTTTTGTTTGTTTTTTATTTGTATTTCATCCAGTGTTTCCCCTACTATGTATTCAGCAGTGGCGCAGCGCCACTGCTGGAAAATCAGCGCCACTGCAAAAATCTTCACATGATCGGTATTTAGCACAACTACAACGTCATCTTGAAATTGCCAAGCGTTAAAGGGGAAATGAACCCAAAAACAACACTATGCTCCAACACTATATTTCATCACATGAATAAAGTTGATTGTGCTGCCATCAAATGTACTAACTCCATATAAAAAAAGAAAATAATTTAACGGCTACAGTAACGGTGATTTGACGCGTCATCAAATCACCGGAAGAAAAATGCAGGACTACAAGTTATGAACGTTCTGAATGTGAATCTTCAGGAGAGCAGCCCTCTCGGACACACACACACACAGGGGTTGAAATAAGGCTGTTTTACTCGCCAAATGCGAGTAATTTTTGTATTTGTCGAGTAATTTATGAAGACCACTCGCCACTCTGGGAGTAATCTAAGAATTCGCCGCGATTGCCGCGGACCCGCCAGCAACGGACCCGCTAGCCGCGGACCCGACCGCGCAGCACCCACCGCCGTCTACAATCGCTGTTAACAGCATGTGTGTGTCCGAGAGGGCTGCTCTATTCGGACACATTACTATGAAGCCCCGGTGACGGTGTGGGAGTGCGGATGATAATAAAACAGCGGTAACAGCGATTGTAGACGGCGGTGGGTGCTGCGCGGTCAGGTCCGCGGCTAGCGGGTCCGTTGCTGGCGGGTCCGCGGCAATCGCGGCGAATTCTTAGATTACTCGCCAGAGTGGCGAGTGGTCTTCATAAATTACTCGACAAATACAAAAATTACTCGCATTTGGCGAGTAAAACAGCCTTATTTCAACCCCTGTGTGTGTGTGTCCGAGAGGGCTGCTCTCCTGAAGATTCACATTCAGAACGTTCATAACTTGTAGTCCTGCATTTTTCTTCCGGTGATTTGATGACGCGTCAAATCACCGTTACTGTAGCCGTTAAATTATTTTCTTTTTTATATGGAGTTAGTACATTTGATGGCAGCACAATCAACTTTATTCATGTGATGAAATATAGTGTTGGAGCATAGTGTTGTTTTTGGGTTCATTTCCCCTTTAAGACAACATTTTCAATATGTTTTGCCCCAATCAATTTCTACCAATAATGTAAATAAAAGCTTAAAATTAACACAAAAGAAAAACATGAGTAATCCTGTCTAAAATTATAAAATCAAGATTTCTGTTTCTGACCAGTTCAAGGTACGTGCTCCAATATTAAATCTGTTGATGGTATATCATATTTGTCTCAAAATGTCCATTTCTATCCACAAAACTTGCCAGAAGTTATGGTTTAAGGGGTTATTAAAAAAAAAAATCTTCCGGAGGTGAATGCCCCCAGACCCCTGCGCGCCGCCGCGTGCGGCTTGCCTCCGTTACGTAACAGCACCACTGCTGGAAAAATTTCTAGGGGAAACACTGTCATCTATATATATATATATATATATATATATATATATATATATATAAGGTATATACCTTCCTTTATTTGATGCTGTCTCCTCAGCTAACACTTGCTTGGCGGACATTTTAATTGCTTCGATTATTTTCTCCAAAATTCAGTCTGACCTCGGGAAGATTTCTAACTATAATAAAATCTCACAGTGGCTGAGATGACCCTCGTATATGTTCCTCGATCTCCACTGATTTCCGCTGGCTTCTAATTCCTATCTCTCTCTCTCCCTCACTCTCTCTCTCTCTCTGCCTCTCTGTGCAGGGATGGACCTGACCAGGCCTCGCCCCAGATCGGCCAGTTCAGTGGGAACTCTGCCCAGGAGGGTGTGTCCACCACCGCCAACCAGATCCTCATCAAGTTCCACAGCGACTTCAGCACCAGCGGGTTCTTTGTGCTGCGTTACCATGGTAATTTCACCCCCACTCAGCTCCCCTCCCTCATTCCTGCAACAATTACTACACACACACACACACACACACACACACACACATGCACGTGTGCATGTACACACATGCACATGCACACACACCTACCTTCCACTCCCCTCTGAGCGCAGACCTGTTTGGCATCGGCAAATTGCGTTAATGGCGGTTATTAATTTGATCCCGGCGCCCACCCCCCCCATGCCTCCTGCCGCGTGGTGTGTGAGCTAATGGTGAACGCGGGGCAGAAAGAAACTCTTCAGTGTCAATTCACTTCCTGTTACATTTAGCTCCCGCTTTGGGCTACTTTTTGGTTATTTATTTCTTTGACCCGTTATTTTCCTCCTTATCTTGTCTGCGTGCACTCCTCTCTGCTCTAATGATGAATGATGAATGCCTTCCGATGGCCATTTTCTGGCCACGCTATTAAAGCCGCCGATAGAGGAAGGAGGGAAAAAACAGAAGGCAGCGACGCTGATGAATGATTAAAGGGTACCTGATAGCGGTTAAATTACCGATGATCCATTAATTACTCGCAGCCATAATAGACAGCAATTTATAACCTCATCTAGTTCTAGTCTGATGGGCATTAGGGGAAGAATGGGCTATGGGTGAAAATGAATTCACTGAGACACACACGCTCACTCCATTCAGTAATACTCTCTCGACAAACACACACACACACACGCTCTCATTCGTTCACACATCGTTTTCATTTGGCCTCCTCTTCCCCACAGCGTACCAGCTGAGAATATGTCAGCCGCCACCGCCGGTTGCCAACGCCAACATCCTAAGCGACGATGACGAGTTTGAAATAGGTTTGTCACATTGTTTTATTGTACATGTCTTTTTTTGGGTGTCAGACAAGGATATAAAGGGGTAATCCGTCACCACATATGGCGTGCAATGTAACTTCCTTCCAGCCGGTTGAAGTGATGGACAACAGAAATCCATTAATGGACCCTCTTCCCAGGTCGTCAATAGCAGGGTAAAGTAACTTCCTGTTCCTGTAATTTCAACATTGGGTCGCTTTTATTTATGGCTGGCGCAGCACCGGCATGGTCAAAGTATATTTATTTGACTAGTTGTGTCTATACTGGTGCACTGCCATACCTAAATCGAACGGACCCATAATTAATGTTACAAGCTTTTCCTACTGTGAAAAGGACCCATTGACTTTTAATTATGTTATGAGGAAGTACAAACAACACAATACAGCGAAGCGGGGGCGGGGATTCAGACCACACCGCCGAGTCTTTCCAAGACCAACTTCATTAGCTGCCTTTGAGATTCCTATTAATATACTTCGGGACATTTCCAGACAAGATATTTGTGTGTTCCCTCTGTGATACGTTCTGGTTATTAGGTCCTGTTGTTAGTCGTCTGAGCCGATGTTTTTGTTATTTTAATTTAGTCGTCTTCGACTCAATTGTGATGGTGTGTTCATGCCTTTGTTAATCCGAGTTCTCGTTCCATTTGCAACTGTTTCATTGATGTGGAGTGACAGTATGATGCAGTCATTGGGCCATATGCTGCATAGGGTCACCATTGTCTGTCTGTTCATCCACTTTGTACACGTGCACGCACACACCTGCTCACACACACA
The DNA here is from genome assembly GCA_030340625.1 of Merluccius polli. Taxonomy (NCBI): domain Eukaryota; kingdom Metazoa; phylum Chordata; class Actinopteri; order Gadiformes; family Merlucciidae; genus Merluccius; species Merluccius polli. Next base: position 153,434 of record JAOPHQ010002846.1, on the reverse strand, counting down.
CACACACACGCACACACACACACACACACACATTTGTTTACGTTCAGTTGTGTGACTCCATTTTGAACTTTCCTTCTTTCGTTTCTTTTCCTTTCTTCTCTTCCTCGCCTGTTTGAGTGGTTTGATCAGGTTCAGTTGGCTCCTCCGCTCATCCCCGTCCTTTCCATAATACACTGTGTTGCTTTACAGATATGACTAATGAGTTCTCTGTAGAGAAGGAGGCTCATTGTGATGGCTGAGAGGCGTTGTGTAGTTTTGCCGGGCGTCTGGTCTTATGCATGTGAATGTTGCTGCGTGCATGTACTGTTCTGTGTGACAGCCGTCAGCCTGCGGTTGTCCAGATGCTTACAGCCGGCTTTGTGTTCAAGACTTTTTACCTCTCTTTTTTAATAAAGGGCCTTTTTAATGCAGTGCTTATGCTAACTATGGGAATTAAATTCCTAATTGGAAAATGTGTTGATTATTGTTTCAAGTCCTAATACTGATTAGGCTATTACTAACAGTTACTGTGTGTGTGTGTGTGTGTGTGCATGCCTGTGTGTGCCTCTGTCTGTATGTGTGTGTTTTTGTGTGCACTTGTGTGTGTGCCTGTGTGTGTGTGTGCACCTGTGTGTGTGTGTGTGTGTGTGTGTGTGTGTGTGAGTGTGCACCTGTGTGTGTGTGTGTGTGTGTGTGCGCCTGTGTGTGTGTGTGCGTGTGTCTAAATGATCTCACAGGGGACATTATCCGCTACTCCTGCCTGCCAGGGTTCACTCTGGTGGGTAGTGAGATTCTGACCTGCCGGCTCGGAGAGAGGCTGCAGATGGATGGACCTCCACCCGTCTGCCAAGGTTGGCCTGAGTGTGTGTGTGTGTGTAGGTGTGTGTTTGTGTGTGTGTGAGAGAGAGAAAGTAAATGTTTGTGTAGATATATTATGTTCCCACGCCCCCTCCTCGCACTCATTCTCTATCACACACACACACACACACACACACACACACACACACACACACACCCACACACACACACACACACACACACACACACACACACACACACACACACACATACACACACACAAACACAACAAAGCTCCACAAGCACCTGTCTGTGTGTTTTTTGGCGCACATTTATGCGCATGTGTCTGAAGCCAATTTGTCACGGTTGGTTGCGGTGACCGGCTCCCATTCTCGACGCTGTGTCCCTCTTCTAATTCATCAAGCCTCTCACACTCGGGCCAGTAAAGTTGGAATCTCAGGATCACTCCAAAAGAGGCTGGTTTTTTTTTTATTATATTTTCGTTTTTCATCAGTAGTAACAGTATATTACTTATTCAAGTTTGTTGTGAATAATGATTGCACTGGTTGTCACGTTCTGAGGTGTCCTCAGCAGTTTTCGAGCCAACCTTTTATCGCCATCAGCCGAATACTTTCATTGCATTCATTCGAAAGGTTCGTTGTTCACTTTTCTTCTTCTCCTCTTGTGATGAACGCGCAAAAGGAAATGAAGCAATTAGAGTGTTAACAAATAGCTGCATACTAATGAAGTGCAGAAGTAAGAGATACTTTAGTTCACTGTAATTTGTGCAACAAATGTAATCAGCCTATGTGCTGAAGTGCACTCAAGGCCAGCTCTGCAGGTCCAAAACCTTGTTTTGATCGTAGCTTAGCACACGTCGCTACTGTGTTGTGTACAGACCACCGTGTTCGTCTTTCAATTCAATAATAATTCAACAAATACAAAGAATTCACTGCCGTGAATACAAATGTTTTAAAAAAAGGTTCAATTCAGGATGAAAATATAAAAGCCAATACAAATGATGTGGGATTGGCAGCTAACCGCTACTCTTTGTTGTTTTTGTTGTTGTGTGGTTTAGGGAGAGATTTAATACAATTGCAGTTAAATAAAATGTGTGTCAGTATGAGCGGGATAATTGGAAGTGTAGTTCAACCTTTACCTGGGCCAAGCTTTCTTTTTAATTCAAGATTTAATAATTCAAGAAGTTTTTCTCATCATATTTATATTTGCCGTTTAGAGATGGCACTGAAAGGATGCGTGGGGGTAGGGGCGAGACCGTATGGGTAGGACTATGAACAATTTAAGGTAAATAACGGGTCGTTCTGTGCGTGCTCACGTTGAATTTGAAATCCCAGAGGGATCAATCACATCGCTGCTGCGTTTGGTTGTAAATATGCCATCTTAAGGAAGTACGTCGTAGACCTCTAGAAGCCATTTCACGTTTTCATTTGGATTTAATAAGCACACTTGACGAGCTGATCCTCTCACATTGAGGCTTGGGTGAATAAGCATGTTCTCTTTTTCTCTCTGTATAACTGCCAGATTGGCAGGGCCTTGCTTCTCTGATCATTGAATAGGCTTCGAATAGGCCTGGGAGTCGATCAATCAATGGCTATACTTGTACATTACGACAACACATCGCAGTGAAGTGGAAGCATAGGAGCAATGGAATATTAGTTATTAGTAGTAACACTTTTTTGGTCATTTGCCACAGCGTTTCTCATGCGAGAGACGTGGCAAAACCAAGTTTTCATGAGCCCATGGTTATGGTATATTTACGTTGATTTTGGATTTTACAGTAGCCTACTTACAAATCTCTTAATATGGCGGAGTATCGCCAACAAAAAATCCCATGATGCATTCTGATGTACAAACCCTATTGATCAAAGTCTATGAAAGATTATTCTAATATGCGTTATTATTTTCAGTATTCAATTTCAGACGGCACATGGTTCCATTCATGCACGTATATCGGCCTCATCTTTATTATCCCCGAGAGGCAATTTATTGCACAGCCAGCTGTAATACAATCATCGTCAACAATCAACACACACCAGTCAACACAGAACAACAATTTACACCAAAAAACATAGACTGAATCTTTAGTGACATCACACACGTGACATCACACACATGTGCATGGGCTGCAGCACGGTGTGTATGTGATATGTAGTAGTATGGTGAAAGTAGGGCTGGGTGATATGGGTTAATATATTATCACGATAATTATGGGGAATTTTACACAATATCGATAAATATCACGATATTCTTATGAATTCAAAATACCAATCTCTAACAGTCAAACTGACCCTAACCCTAACCCTGTCATTACATTGAAGTATATGGAATTTTAAAGTATGGTATCTGACTAAAACTAGTTTTCCTTTATCATTGATGTTTCAAACCTCATATTTAATCATTTTAAGGGCATATCGTCTCATCGTAATTCAATTATAATCTAAAACTGGGTATCACGACAAGTCGATATCGATACAATGACGAGGTGGATTTCTTTCCTCAACAAAAACATGTAAAACATGGCTTTTTCTATGCGTTTTGGCCTTTTGTCCACATGCAAACTGCGTTTTAGGTCACTGAATACAAACCTTTTGGAAACCTCCTTCCAGGGTATTCAGTATTCAGTGTTAATTAGACAGGGAAACCGGAGGTTTCGCAAATACGATGACATCATGACCTTGATTTTCACATGGCAATTATTGTTTCACACATTGAGCATGCGCCAGAAACCTACAAGCAATGGCGGACTACCGGTGTGTTTACGCGTGGCTAGGACTGTTAGGTTTAATTACATGTTTGCAAGTCAACCTAGCGTTACTTTATCATTACACCGCTGTGTTGCTGTTGGATTCGCCGCTCAAGAAGAGGCCCATCGACGCGCATGCTCCCAAATGTTCTTCTGTGGTGTTTGACATAAAGTTTTATTGCCAACGACTGGCGGGGCATGCTTATGTGGACAGATATATTTTCTATAACACTGTTGGTGTGGACAGATTTTTCTTTGAAAGTGGAGAGGGAAAATAATATATACGGTTTCAAAAATAACTGTGACATGTGGACAAGGCCTTAAACGTCACATGGCATTATGAGGACTCTTTTAGAAACATACACAAGGCAATTTCAAGGATCGCTTTGCTATTTTTTACCTCTTCTCGAGGAAACAGAATTGCTTACCATGGGCCTTCGGCCTTCATTTGCCTGCTGCACTTTTCCACAGCGTCCATGGTTAGCCTGTAAAGCTTATTTGGGATGGAGAAAACTCTCTTCTCCACCTCATTCCCACCTTTTGTTTTTCCATCATCTTCTATGTCGCATGCAGATAATTGTGTCTTACACTTGTGCGGTAATACTGTGTCCTTGCATGCCTGAAAATACATAAAAACACACACATCAACACATGCGCGCACACACACACACACACAAACACATTATGCAGAATGCCAATTGGCTGATTCTTGTTTGATTCAGACCCTTTTGTTGTGGCATCATGCTGGCATATTCTTTTTCTCCCTCACTTCTAGTTTAAAATTTGTTTTAAACACACACACACACACATATATATATATATATATACAGTATATATATATATATATAGTGCTGTCAGTTAAACGCGTTATTAACGGCGTTAACTGCGTTTTTCACAAGCTGTTGCAACAACTAGTAATGTTAGAAAAACTACAGCACCACAACGGATCTAGCTAGACCAGAAGCAAAACAACAAGCATGCCGTTTGGGCTTGAGCCAGCCAGAGAGTAGCAGGCACGTTACGTTTTGAGTGGATGGCGAGTGCAAGGCGCCGAAATGGATGCCAATAAGATTCTGAATGGAAGGTTTACTTTTAAACAATTGCCAAATGGTTCCATTGACAAAACCAAAGTGATCTGTGTCTTTTGTCGTGGGTTACGATCACGCGCACCCCCCCCCCCCCCACCCCGCCGGTCGTAGGTCCGGGGTGGGTTACGGTCACGCGCACCCCGCCCCCTCACCCCCTGTTAAATACTTAAAAAGTATTTTTTGAAGATCAGATAATTAAAAAGTATTTAACAGGGGGTACATCACTGACAAAAGGTTGAGAACCACTGGTCTAGTTGATATCATTCGCATAGCATCCAACGACTGGACCTACGAATTGCCTTCGAGAGCCACCATTAAAAGCCATGTACAGAAATTGCACAAAACGGAGAAGGCTAAGGTACAGGCTGGGTTGATGAGCCTCTGGTGAATAAAGAGCAGTAGCCTGATTGCTATGTTCAAAGCAAACTTGAGAAAAAGAAACTTGAAATTATTAAGCCATGGTTTAGTTTACCTGACATGTGCACTTTATAATTTTGTTTTGTATCGCCCTGTTTGCCAATGTTGTTTTTCAATGAAATTTTTTTTTTGCATAAAGCAAGCCAATCCACTTTTGTTGATAAGAGCATTAAAATGAGAAAAAAATAATGGGATAAAAAGAAATCAAGGGAAATTTAGAATAGATAAAAATGTGCGATTAATTGTGAGTTAACCATGACATTAATGCGATTAATCGTGATTAAATATTTTAATCGTTTGACAGCACTAATATATATACAGTATATGGTTTGCACCCAACAGTTGCACCCAATAATATTCTGGCATGTTAAATCAATGCTTCATAACTAATGTAACTAAGTCTGTACTTGTCTGATCTTCAAAAATGCTGTAGCCCTTTTTACCATAGCCCCCGTCTCGCTAGCAGTAACACGATCCAGCTTGTTTTTCTGCAACACTTTATTATTCATGATTATGATGCCATTGTGTCAATGCAAGTTAAACACTAGCATCCACTGTAGATATTTAATTTTCGGAAACCTTTTGTCATTTCATTTTAGTGCCCTGTTCCGAGTCAAATGTGTACATTATGTGTCAAGTGTGTTGACTCATGCTGTATTAAAACCCCCAGTAGCATAATACAGCAGTGCATAAAAGGCACAATCTGGACACTACCGCACTCAAAGGCGCTTTGTAGCACTTCTCAGCATACCCGCTTTATTATCTCCTATGCGCTGTGGACGACCCAAACCAGATGACAGAATGAATTTGGCAGAAAAAAAAGTACAATTCATAAACCATAGTGGCCAGCCATAATACATAATCCTGACGCTCACCAACGACATGGGATGGATATTTCTAGGAGAAGGCAATTTATAAGGAAATAATTTACAATAGCTTCAGTGCTGTGTATATTGAGAGCGTGGGGGGGGAATTAAATCATGCTGGATTTTTTGCGGAGTAGCAGTTTCACCGTGAAGGTCGTGACACCACTGGATCGATCGGGCATGTCATCGGCACATGTGTGCAAGGGAAGTGTCGGATTCAAGCACCGTCGCTTAATGTATTCGGCTCAGAAATGGCCGTTTCATCACCTGAGGAGTGTAATGGCCTATTCAGATAAATGAGGGTGCACAAAGGTACACTTCGATGTCGTGCGTATCACCGCCGCTGACTTGCTCACTTTGTCACGGTGTTGCGTTCCATACATTAACTACTGATTATAATTAAAATGTACAGTCTCGTCACTAATATATCAACGTAATATCACCAAGCATCTCAAAAGTTCCCCGGACACGCAAATAGCATTACTAATAGATGAAGGCATTTAGTCAGTGAGGTACTGCACGTACACATAATTATTGCTAATGGCTAGCTAATCTCTAATACTCTAATTGACACGCACGTGTATTTTCACAATTGTCAGCAGAAAGATGGTTATACAGGTCAACCCCCCATGCCTGAAAGAAACGCAGGTAGGGGAGTTAATCCTTCCCTGTTCGCTCATGCCTGTTCAAGTAACAAGCTCAATATTCAGACCGTGCCTGTCTCAGAGGTGCTAGTTAAGGTCGCTGACCCTGGCCCCCCTCCCTCATTCTCAGGGTGAAATGGAGACCTTTTCTGTAGGGATTAATGAACCGTGTTGAAAAACCATTCCTACGTCATTCCAGTTGCCATTTTGTCCTATTTTTTGTAGTCGTTAGCGAACCAGCCCACATCAATACAATGCTGGCATAGCATTTATTTATTTATTTTTAATAACCTTTTCAAGGTGTCAAGTTTCTTAACAAGGAGTCCTTTCTGTTTTTTTGGTTAATCACAGATGCAAAAGAAAAGACCAGACGCAACCTTTAATCGTTATCACAGGCATGCCAGGAAAATGATCAGCATTCACACTCAGATCAGGGACAAAGCACGGTCCAGACTAGAACCATTCCCGAAAGGACACGCATACGCACAATCCCGTACTTATTTATTTATGTTTTACAAAGTTACCTGTCACGCAGCCTTGGACGGATTATTTGATTCACGGATATCGGAGGATCGTTGTGACAACCGCAGAAGGAGCAGTTTAGCCCTGAGGTGCAATATGGGTCGGGTTGGATCGTAATTTTTTTTCAGGACTAGTTATTTCAATACAATTTTCACAGTCGCTGTGGGGCCCATTTTTGTCGTTTCTTCTCCCCTCTCCTACTTGGATGTGTTTTCCCCCCTCTCTCTCTCTCTCTCTCTCACTCTTCACTCCATAACCCATCCCTCATCTCTCCCTCATGTTCCCCCTTTTCTCTGCTTCATCACCTCTGCCTTTCATCTACCCTGTACATCTTCCCCTCTGTCATTTTTTTTGTTTTTGTGATTGCCTCCTTCAACCGTCCTTGCACTTCCCTCTTCCCTATGCATTTATTTATTTATTTATTTGTGTATTCATTTATTGATGTATTTGCTCACCGTGCTCACTTTTTTGCTAGTATTCCCCATCTTCTTTTTTCTTCCTCTCCAAATCCAGTCCAGTGCCCAGCCCACGAGGTCCGCTTTGACTCCACGGGCGTGATCCTGAGTCCGGGGTTCCCTGACAGCTACCCCAACCTCCAAATGTGCTCCTGGCTTATCAACGTGGAGAAGGGCTACAACATCACCCTGCACTTTGAACTCTTCCAGACGGAGAAGGAGTTTGACATCCTTGAGATCTTCGACGGTGCGTTCAGCCCGGATGCTCCTTGAGCGCGCATCGGTTACTGTTGAGGGGGTGTTTTTATTCGTTCTTTCTTTGAAGGCTGGTCAAAACTATGTATTGTTTTTTGGGGTTGGCAAGGGTTTTGAATTTTAGTTGTGTTTTGGTAAAAAAAGAAAGAAAAAAAACCCAGCATCTTGGCACTTCACTGTGCCAAAAGTGAAGTGCTCAGGTCGTTTCCAAAAACAGTTTTATTTGGGAACTTGACTATTGATTTTATGAACTGATATTTTGCTTCAGTAGAAAAAGCACGGAGGCAGTTTATTGTCTTTTATACCATGGTCTGGGCCAATACTCGATCCTGATTGGCTGGAGGGTGTATGTTAAAAAGTGTTAATGTACACCTAGGAAAGACGTTCGGGTCAAATTGCCTGATGACAGTTAGATTATTGCGCTGGCTCAAACGCTAGATGGTAACCATGGCAACGGAGAGGGAATACTCGATTCTGATTGGCTGCAGGGTGGCCATTAATCCCTGATATATGGACACCTACTAAGTAGTTCCAGTCAAATTATCTGTTCAGCCTTCAAAACGAGAGCTGGTAAATTGTGAAAAATGCATTAAACTGTCATCAGAAAACGCGGTTATATGCTATAGACCCTATAGTATCTGTGGTATAAATGCTGGGACAAATTTAAAATTATAAATATGTACACTTTATGTTGAAAGCATAGACCGTCGCGATTCCCATTGAAACGAATGGCGCGGTGATTAGTCGTCAAAACGACAGCTGGTAAATTGTAAAAAATGCATTAAACTGTAATCAGAAAACGCGGTTATATGCTATAGACCCTATAGTATCTGTGGTATAAAGGCTGGGCTGAATTTCGAATTATAATGTACAATGCATAACGTTAGCTCTCTGGCTCATAGCTGAGCGGACCGATACCTCCCGTTGCCAAGTCGTATCTAAGGTCCGTCCTATTTACTGGAGGAGTGAACAACGTTTCCGTTGCATAAGAACCTTACGGGAGGGTAATGATTGTTCCAGGTATTAGTCAGACCCTCAGGCGTTACCAGGGAAACTAAATTATGGCTTGTGAAAAACTTTATATTTTGATTGTAAAACGCATGCAAATATTAATTAATGGTCTTAATTTCTTTTCTTTGGCAAGTGACCATGGTATAAGCGGGATAATGCCCTTCGAGGTGTCCATTAACATAAATTAATGGACTTCGCGGAAGCAACCGTTCACGCCTCCGCGTCGTCCATTAATTTATGTTAATGGACACCTCGTCGGGCATTATCCCTTACTTATTACACAGCTTTGTTGAATACCCGATTCTGATTGGTCAATTACGACACTCTACCGTCTGTTATTATTTCTGAATAGCAGACCGTTGCTATTAGTAACAGAACGTTGCTATTAGTAACAGACCGTTGCTATGGACGCTATTTCCAACTGTAGCATCTAGCGGACTATTTTTTTAGGGGAAGAAATAAAATCATTTGTTGTTGTTAGATTTTGCTTGCCAAATTATTGATTTATTCAGTAAGTAGCCGTGTAACAAGCGGGATAATGCACAGTGAGCCGGTCATTATCGCTCAAAGTAGTTGCCAAGTGCAGCTTTCCTTTTCGACGCTATCTATGTGCCAGAATTTGGAAATCATTCATGTAAACGGCCATTGCTTTGTGTGTGTGCGTGTGTGTGTGTGTTGTGTGTGTTGTGTGTGTGTGTGTGTGTGTGTGTGTGTGTGTGTGTGTGTGTGTGTGTGTGCTGATTAACGTTGTCTATGTGGGCTCCGCAGGCCCCAACATCTACAGCCAGAACTTGGCGTCGCTGAGTGGGGACGTGGACACACCTTTCAACCTGACCACCACCGGACACCAGCTGCTGCTGCGCTGGTCCTCCGACCACGGCACCAACCGCAGAGGCTTCCACATCAGATACGTGGGTGAGTATCAAAGTATGTATCCTGTTCACAATCTTTCTCTCTTTCTCTTTCACTATTTTTTTTAGATTTTTTTTTTTTTTTGTCACACTTGAGGAGGGAAGAAAAAGTTCAAAGGTTGTGAGGCTGAAAGCACGCCAGAAAAGTGTCGTATAGCTGCGCTACAATTAAGGCGACGGCATTCAGCTGAGCCTCTTCATGTCGAGACGGTGACATTAGACGATTTGATTTGCTTTACTGTATTTGGTTTCAAACTTTGACTCGAGATGAAGGGCATTATATTCTAATGTAAACCATTGAATTTTTCCCTGCCTCTTTTAATGTTATTGCAGTGTTCTTTGTTATTTCTTTTTATTGATATATTATGTATTGGTCATAAAAAATGGTGTTATTAAAAACCAACAACATGAATGGCTCGATAATGTATTAGGGGTTTGTCGTTGAATATATGGACTATACACCACATAAAATATATAATCTTCTATAATATATAGTTAATTAAATAAGCCTTTGTATAAAGTCTCTTTGCACCTAGAAATAGCTCCAATTGAAAGAGAAATGTGTTCGCATTGCCACTATAGCCATGAAGTCTGGTACTGAGGCCATGCCAATCTCCTCACTTCTTTATTGTGTATATTCCTTTAGATGTCTTGCGTCCTTCCAGACTTGTCCACTTCCCCCCATAGTGCACTGTATTGCAAAGTACTGGCCTTGGCCATGGCTGGCTACAACCATGGCCAATCCTTATCGCTCCACTCACCTTTTCTTTGCTTTGTTGTTACTGCCCACAATATGAAAGTTTCCCTTTAAAAATCATGTACATCCATTGTGTCATTGAAGATGCTTGGTTAATGCTCCCACGTGTTTTCCCATTGATCATGCTTTAATTAAATCAAATACTTTGCTGCCAAGAAGTGTCCTAAAATATATTATTCTTCATCAAGCAACGATATTCCCAGGTTCATCATTTGTACCTGGTTTAATGTGTATCGGAAATTCAAAAAGTTAGGAGATAACCGTGACTGAATCATTACCGTCGTCGTCTCTGACACATATCTTTCTTATTTTTTGTTGTACTATTCAGAAAGTACATCCACTTTTCTTTGGCTATCTGCTTTCCTCTTTTGCGCTCTCTCACTCTCTCTCTCTCTTGCTCGCTCTCTCGACCCTGTGGCTCTCTCTGTCTCTGTCTGCCTGTCAGCCCATGTGTGAAGGGGGTGTGCTCTCCCCCACTCAAAGCAAAACACCCTCTTTTCCCTCATCTTCCACTTGAATTGGGCAGGAACATTTGAGTGACAGAGTACAGAACGTCTTTTTTTTTGCACAAAGTACATCAAGTCTTTATTTCCTAATTGGTTTGTACCACTGCTGTGCAAAAACTTTCTGTATCCTGTCCAGTACTTTCTTGAATTAATTTTTGAATTATAATTTCTGTTTACAGTACATCACTAAGGGCGCTTTCACACCTATAGTTTGATTGATTTGGTCCGGCTCGTTTCATTAGTCTGGCTGTCTTGGTACTGTCTTGTTTCCTGTAGTTGGTCTGGATCACGTTCTCACCAAAACCAAACCGTAGTTCACTTGGAAGCGGACCCAGACCCCTGTTTTTAATTGATTGCTTGGTCCGCACCAGAGTTGGAATGAGCGTCCACGCCGCCCCCAAACAAACAGAAATATCGAAGGAAACGCTCCACAGTTTGATTAAAACTGACCAAACAGCTCATGTGTGAAAACCCCCCTAATATGTACATGCGTGGAGGGTTTCTGCTTCATTTCAAAAGGTTGTTCACTTCGTTATTGGCTCTAAAGTGAGCAGTGCAAGAAAAGAACAGCTAAGGGCATCCTCTCCTGCTTGAAAAGCATGCATACTAATGCACAGAAACAAAGGACCTCCGTCGTTTTTATGTTGACTCTCCATATAATATTTAATACGCTGAGGGCTCGTCATGAAAGGTAGTTGACATGATGGATTTTGTAAGCAAACCCTGCTCTCTCGCTGACTTAATTCACTTGAGCAGCAGTTGACGTCAACCTTGACTTTGGCGTGTTCCTCTCAGACTTCAGGCGCCTACACGCATGTCCAGTCAGGCTGATACAAGAGGAACTTTTGATGGGATGTATGTACACTGTGTCACCACCTCCCCCTCGGTGCTGTAGTGCATGGATTCTGAAAATTGAATCTGTGTGTGTGTGTGACACACACCGATTAACCAAACACACGCACAGACATATGCACACACACACACACACACACACACACACACACACTGTGTGTGTGCATATGTGTGTGTGTGTGTGTGTGTTTGTGCGGTTGTTCACTGGAAAGGAATCGCTTTTACTGTAAATGCACATATTGCATTTAGCTGTTAGCTGCTATCTATACTATATTTTCTTCCATTGCAAGTTGTACTTTAACTTGAAACTTGAATCTCAATTCGATTCTGACATCGTCTCAGAGTGCTGGTGGAAATCAATGTGCAGTAACGCCCACAGCTCTTTTACAAGGTTTACATCGGGCATGTGTAATGCCTTCACTCGTTTCCTCTGCTCTTTTCTTCTTGCTCTCTCTTTTGATCCTCACATATCGGTACTTCATCTCTGCGCCAATTTTCCTCCCTTTTTTTTTCTTCCATTTTCTGTTTCATCACTCTCTCCCATCCATACCTTCTATCATCCATACATCCTTCCATCCCCTCTCTCTCTCATCCTTCCTTCCCCTCTCTCTCATCCATCCATCACCTCACTCTCACCCATCCATCCCCTCTCTCTCATCCTTCCATCACCTCTCTCTCTCTCTCTCTCTCTCTCTCATCCTTCCATCCATATGTCTCATCCATCCATCCACCCACCCCCTTTTACCCATCCATCCATCCACCCCCTCTCACCCATCCATCCATCCATCCACCCATTTCCTCTCATCCATCCATCTACCCCCCCCCCCCCCACCCCGGTGGGCCCACATCTTCCCCACAGCCATGTACTGCAGCACCCCTGACTCCCCGCAGCACGGCTTCGTGGTGAGCCAGACGGGCGGCCATCTCAACAGCGTGGTGCGCTGGGCCTGCGACCGCGGCTACAAGCTGATCGGGAAGGAGTCAGCGGTGTGCCGGAGCACCCCCTACAACTACTACGCCTGGGACACACCGGTGCCCGCCTGTCAAGGTGAGGCCCGGCACCAACGCCCGCTTTTCAAATGTATTTCTTGTTTCAATATATGTGTATGGGATGGTGTAAAGCGAGCCAGTCGTTATTGCGAAATAAACCCAGACACTGTGATGCAGGCCCCCCGACTGTGACTGTGATACAGTACTCAGTACAAAGTTTTTACACACACACACACACACACACACACACACAGTCTTGAATCTCACATTAAAATACAGAAAACTAAGAGCACAAACACAATTAAGAAAAACAAACAATGATAATTAATTAATTTAAAAAAAAACACTGAACGTGTACCCTTAGCTGTCATGTAGACAGTGAACTCGGTGCAGTACAGATTAAAATACACAACAACTGGATCTGAACAAGTCAACCATTCAAACATAATTATTTGTTTGTACATTTTGGACCCCAGTGTTTTATTTCCCACTGTGCCGCCTGAGCCCTACACTTGGCACGCGCGCAGACAACTTGTTGCGGAGATAATGAGGGGCTCAGTGCGAGCGCAAGCCTGGTGTTGTTAGCAGACGCTACTGAATGATTGGCTAGCCGGTGCCCTGTCAGGTGGAAAGGAAACTGAAATCAATCAACCCCCAACCCCACCCCCCCCACCTCCCCATCTTTTCCATTCTGTCCACTCCTTCAAATTACTTTGGCTAACTCACTATTAACATGTGGCGCCTGTATTCCTGTTGGCTTTCACTTTTCTAATTAGGTTTGCGGAGGCACGTGTGTGCGCTCGTGTGAGCTTACATGCTCGCCCACGCGGGTGGCCAACGCCAGCAGATGCTGAACTTCCAGGGGCTTTTAGCGTGGCCGGGGCAAGAAACACATTTTTCCGATTCAATTATTTAAACGGCTCAAATCCTTTGATACAGCTTGTTTTGCAAATTGGACATAGGTCTTTAGTTTGCGCGTGTAGTAAAATGGAGAAATGTGCTCACGTCAGCGCAATCTGTTCGACCTAATGGAGCTCTGTTTAGCCTCATTCTATATTGGGCTATGTCGACCGACGTTATTTCTCGATGTCAAAGGTGGCTTTACAGCAGTGATTAGCGCCCATCGTGAGTTTATCATTATACTGATGGAACTAAGAGCAGTTTTTTCAGCCAACGCTGGCACATCTCTCATTTTAAAGACGATCCGAAAGAAATCTCTTTGACTGTGTGAATTGGCTAGGGGTCCATGCACCTAAAGGCGTGTTGACATTTTCATGTTAATGTGCATTGTAAGACTTTCCTATTAAGTCTTGATCCTATATGTAAGTGAATGATTCTCATTAATAGGAATATGCAGTAGGATTTGATTACATGCATCACATCTGTTGGCAATTTGGACCCTGGCAACATTTGATCTACTCTACTCTAATTGGCAGGTTTGAAATGTGTTTTTTCATAGTATGTGTATATGTTTATGTTGTTGACTGCCTAATGCATCAGGGAGGTGAAGGCAAATCCCTTCCTTCCCACAACGAGCAATCTTAATTTATAAAAGGTTATTTAGGTTAGCGTTCACGGAATAACTGAATACTTATTGAGCGCTTATTCTCCCACACTTTGTGTTGTTTTCTTAAAATCATTATATTTCAGACCCGGCTCTGTTCCTGTGAGATGGGATGTACTCGAAAATCATTATTCCATCATTCTTTAAGGATCCTTGAGGATTGGCTGAAGTGTGTGTGTGTGCGTGTGTGTGTGTGCGTGTGTGTGCGTGTGCGTGTGCGTGGGTGTGTCTTTTTGACAGTGCATCAATGTGTGTGCCTTGAGGGTCGGTACAAATCTGCGGTGTGGCGTCGTCAAGCTTTACGAGCTCCGACAGCATTTGCTTGTGCATCGTGTTGCCGGCATAATGAGGGATAAGGCCAGTTTCTTCTGCCAGTGCTCTGTAATGACGTACAAGGGCATAGGGCTGCTAGGAGACTCTGTAATTGCCTAAAGGGAGGTAACCCTGCGGTGTACAGGGCATCCCAGACTAGCACTGGAGGCATCCTGACAGTAAGTCAGCCACCTTGACTGATGACAAAGTGGCCAAAGGAAATTAATGATTGTACTGTGGACTAACAGAACTGTGTGTGTGTGTGTGTGTGTGTGTGTGTGTGTGTGTGTGCGGGCTATGATGTGTCGTGTGCGTTCGCTCGGTGTCACGCGTGTTCGCTCTGTCATGTGTTCGCTGTGTGTGTGTGTGCTTTGTGTTGCCTGTCATGCGTGTGTGCTCTGTGTCCCACGTGTGTGTGTGTGTGTGTGTGTGTGTGTGTCGCATGTCATGTGTGTGCTCTGTGTCCCACGTGTGTGTGTGTGGTCTGTCGTGTGTGCACTGTATCCCATGTTGTGTGTGTGTGTCGCATGTCATGTGTGCTTTGTGTCCCATGTTGTGTCTGTGTGTGTGTGCTGTGTCATGTATGCACTGTGTCCCATGTGTGTGTCGCATGTCATGTGTGTGTGCTCTATGTCGTGTTCATGTGTGCGTGTGTGTGTGTGTGTGTGTGCCCACCTTGCAGCCGTCTCCTGCGGCCTGCCCGCCGCCCCGGCTAACGGTGGCGTGCTGGCGACAGACTACTCGGTGGCCACGCGCGTGACCTACTTCTGCAGCAGCGGCTACCGCCTCTCCTCCAAGGACCTGACGACCACCGCCTGCCAGCCAGACGGCACCTGGAGCAACCACAACAAGACCCCCCGCTGCAACGGTGAGGAGAGGGACGGCCAGAGAGAGAGAGAGCATGTTTGAGATAGAGAGGGAGAAAAAGGGTTGGAGAGGGATAGAGGCAGCGGGGAGTCATCCGTCAAGTCAAGTACATTTTATTTGCATAGCCCTTAATCACAGTTACAGTCTCAAAGGGCTTTACAGGCCATATATATTTATATGGCCTGTAAATATAAATATGTGAAGTAATGCTTTATTAGCAGCTTTTCAAACACAAAGTTCCACAGTGCTTCACAGAAAGGATTCGCGTTGGCGGTGCCACAAGGATCCAACAGTCACCTCTGGTCTCTAGTCTGGCATCAGGGACAGACAATAGACCCTGGTCAGAGGATCGAAGGGATCCAGAGCTTCTGAGGGGAGTTAAAGGTTCAGCAATATAAGTTGGGGCAAGATCATTAGAGGTATTTTAAAATCAACCCTTTGTTCCACTGGCAGCCGGTGAAGTGATATTAGGACAGGGGTGATGGGGCCGCCGAGTCTGGACCGTGCCAGCAGCCCGGCTGCAGCGTTTTGGAACAGTTGTAGTCTGGCTAAGGCAGCTTGACCGAGGCGTGCAAACAAAGAATTGCAATTATCCACAATGGATTAAAAGTTCGACATTGGAATGAGATAGAACTGACCGCACTTTGGCAATATTCCTTAGTTGGAAAAGGCATATTTGAGTAGAGTAGTTGCTCGGGCATACGACTCTCAGCCAAAAGGCGCTGGGTTCGAACACCAAGTCCACAGTCTCTCTGTAGGCGTCCTTGAGCAAGACCCTATGAATATACCTGCTCCTAAATGACTCTCAATTCAATGTAAGTCACTTTGGATACAAGCATCTGTGTGTGTGTGTGTGTGTGTGTGTGTGTGTGAGAGAAATAAGATATAAAAAAAGAGCAGGAGCCAGGGTGGCGTGAACAAATGTCAATGTGTTTCATAATGTATGTGGCTCAATACTTTTGGTGAGACAAGATGGAAGAGAAATGACCCCAAAATCTGATGGCTTTGTGCATCCGCACGCACGCACGCACACACACACACACACATACAAGTAAACTGCTAGAGTGTTGGAGGGAGAGGGAGGGGGAAGATAGAGAGAGAGAGAGAGAGAGAGGTGCATCTAGTACCACGATGTCCAAACAGGAGAGGGGGGGGGGCAAAGATGACAAAGGATGATGGGCGTTAGAAGCACGGGTGGGCAAGAGAGAGAGATGAACTAGAGTAGCCATGACCGTTATGCGACAGTAATGATGGATTTGGTGCAAGAGCGGACTGAAGTGATAAAAAAAAAAAAAATACACAAAAAAACAGAGAGATTACTAAGAACAAAGGCGGAAGGGAAATCTGTAGCGTGTAGTGGTGTGGCAGTAACGGTCCCCTAAGCAGTCTCCATTGCAGAAGTGTGACAGCTGTGACAAGTGGTTAACCAAAGCCTTCGTTCTTGAAGAGGGGGGGGGTCAATACACCACGCTGTCTCCGACTGTACGCTCCTATAATGCTTAAAGAGAAAAATACGTTTTACTCGGGGCGCTCATTTGCCTTTCAAGCGGTGGCTTAATCATCAAGCCGTTTTGTTGTGGAGGAAAGTCGTATTCACACAGCTTGGGAAAAGTAGGGCTGCCGTTAAATTTTTAATGTGTGGATTAGCTCTTTCCGCTCATTGCAGGAAATTAATTGTCCGAATGTGATCAGCGTGTGCAGATTGGATAAGAAAGACATAAAATGGAAAAGAATAACAGTTTTAATAAGCAAATATGTGTCTCCTAAATCTATCTCATTGTTGTTGTTTTTTTCCAGTGGTGACGTGCCCCAGCCTCAGTTCCTTCTCATTGGACCATGGGAAATGGAGGATAGTCAATGGCTCGCATTATGAGTACGGGACCAAAATTATTTTCACCTGTAATCCTGGATACTACCGCCTTGGCCCCGCCCACATCCAGTGCCTGGCCAATGGGGCATGGAGCTGGAGAAACGAGCGGTCCCGGTGTCGAAGTGAGCGGTTTTGTATTGCTTTTCTGAGCTCTTCTGTTAAAAATGTGGTTTCGTGAGATAACATGTATCAAGTCTTTTTTTTCATAGTGAATATCCAAGGTTGGCAGTATTTATTGTATTTATTTTCTTGTATGACATCCTGATGAGCACCTCATGAATTGTAATATAAAGAAAAGAACATCAAGGGCCTTCTCTGTGACGTGTATTCATGCACCATCATACAAACGGTAATATTGTGTTTGGACACGTTCCTTGGATACACGGGAAATATATAACAAAACGATACACACACACACACACACACAGAACGAGTCAATTATTCATTTGGAAAAGGAGGTCTTTGAATCATTCATCCTGCCCTTGTCACAGAGTCTGTTGTGTGATCGGATTTGGTCGGATGTTCAAAAATGTCATTCCATTTTTTAACACGCATCCAACCAAATGGTCTGTATACGTGTCGCATTTGTAAAACAAAAACCGGTACATTATGATAGATTATGTTCTGTTACGACAGCTCGATAGAGAGATGGCGCAGAACCGAGAACCCCGCTTAATCGTCGGTTAGTTCTAACGCACGTATTGTTTTTATGGTAGTTTGGCACATAAAAGCTGTCGCACGCCGCCGCGGAGACGACTCTTTCCAGGAGGCTTAACTGCCAAATGGCCCACTTAATAGTGAGGGGAAATGGCGGTGCGCGTGATAAAAAAAACGTCTTGACAAAGGAAAATACACCATCATTACGCAAACCCCCCCCCCCCCCCCCCCCTTTGAAATGGTACAGGTCACAGGAATAGGGTCGGCGAGGATGGGTCCAAACCACTCTCCTCACACCCCCCCTCCTTGTTGACTGTAAAGCTGCAAGGAGTCCACTTCAGTTTGTTGTTTGCTGTTTCTTAACGATGGCTGTATTCTCTCCCTCCCTCCCGTCGCAGTCATCTCATGCGGAGACCTCCCCACGCCGCCCAACGGCAAGAAGATCGGCACGCAGACCACCTTCGGCGCGTCAGCCATCTTCAGCTGCAGCCTTGGCTACGTCCTCACTGGCTCCACCGTCAGAGAGTGCCTGCTGTCTGGCCTGTGGAGCGGCACAGAGACTCGCTGTCTGGGTAATCATGATTGGGGACCCCCCCCGCCACACACACACACTCCCTCTCCCACCCCAAACCCTGCCCAGACTAGCCCGAGGTCAGAGGTCACAAGTGGATCTGACGCAGTGCAATTTGTACATTCTAGCCCACATTTAAGTGGAGTTGTCCTGGGTGAGTTTGGGGGAGATTGGACTGAGGGTGGTGGTTATAATTGGTTCCCTTCATGCTCTGCATGGGCCGTGACTCTGGGAAGTGTTACTGTCTGTGCCAGTGGCTCTGCATGGACTGAAGTTGTGAATTCCACCCATTTGGCACAATGTGAGAATACTAAGAGAGCATCAGAGAGCCCAGTATTTACCAGGCAGGCTTTTTATGAAACCATAAACGTTTTGCTATATTGCGATAAACGATAAGCTGGATTTATGTTGCTAGGCCACACATTGGTACACATCAGCTAGTTCAGATTGCATTGTGTGTCTCTCTATGGTTGTATCACTATCTTGCTGTCAGTACAATCACCTGCTTGCAAATTCAAGGTTTAACTAGCAATCCAACTAAAGCTCATTACTCTGACATATTTTAGTTTGATTTCATCTTTTTTTAAATTCTGTTTAAAATGTAAAACGTCATATTAGAAGTATATTGTATGTGTATCTATATTATATATTATCGTATATACATTTTTTAGTTTTAATTTCAGTGAAAAATACTAAATCGTTCCATATCATTATAAGACGACAAAACTGTTTTCTTTTTATGATGCCAATTCAAGTATGATGACAGCCAACCATAACACCCATTCCAAAAGGCCCCCACGGGGTCTTAATCAAACAGATGAAGCAGCACATTTGCACATCTGGCGAGGTGTGCCAACGCATGGGCCACCAAGAGGAAATTATGTTTTCCTATCACGAGTGCACAGCAAAGACTCCTCCTTGGCCAGTCCCAGACCCCAGCCCTGAAGTGGTCCCCCCATCTGCACTTGCATGATTCTGTGTGTTCTACATAGAGAGAGAGAGAGCGAGAGAGAGAGAGAGAGACTAATGGAATTGCTTGAGCCTGATTCAAACCCATGCATCAGCAGAAACGTGGCCGTATCTCTGGTGGCTGTATTAGTCCATTTCCTTAACCCCTTTGGTGTGTGTGGACCTCCCCCCCCCCCCCCCCCCCCCCACACACACACACCCCTCTCCACCTCCCTCCACTGAGCCGACCCCCTCCTCCACCATCCTCCTAGATTGGCTTGGTTCATTAAAGAGGGGACACCGCTCTGGGTGCCGGCGATATGACCGGCGGGGTTAACCTCCTCCCAGGCTCCCTCGTATCCCTGCTTCAGCGCAATCTGCCCGGCATCGGACTGTCAACTTGCCAGGGCGATAATAAAATCTGCATGGCTGAGTCTTCTGGTGGTGTTGAGTGAATTAGGGAAATCGCACCGCAGCAGTTTGCTGGGCTTTCCGAGGTGGCCCATCACAGGGCTCCGCCTCCTCTGAGTGGGAGATTTATTGTAGCTGAAAGTAATGCGATTACATGGATGAGTGGATGAGGTACAGATTTATTTATGGGAACTTTTTAACATGTCATAAATGCCTCGCGTCTAAATGAGAGAGCTTTGTCCAGGTGGCCACGTTGGCCAAGTGTCACGTTGGGCGTGTGTCCGTTTGTTTTCGCGCAGTATTTTCCTCATTGCTTAGATTGTTTAAAATGGCTGTTGACCTCATTTAAGGTCATATTTGAGGTCATATTTTAATTAAAACATTTTATCTGACCTACTTTTTTAATAACTGAAAGTGAAAAATGAGAAATTCTTCTGAGAAAAATTATATTTCATTCATTTGCGGCCAACCAATTACTGTCCCGCCTGAGACTATATTTTCTTGCCGGTGGGGCCTGCTCTCCAAAAAATGAATCTCAGTGGAACGCAAATAGATAAATCAATGGCTAAAGCAGAACCGTTCTTCTCCTTTTTTGGTTTTTTATTGTGTTCCTTTGGTCTTTCTTCCCCCTTTTTTGCCCTTCCTCTCATTCCATCTTTGTTCTTCTCTCTGGTCTTTCTTCATCGCCTCCTTTCGTCTGCATCCTCTCTATCCTCTCGGTGTCTCCGTGCAGCGGGTCACTGTGGTGTCCCAGAGAGGATCGTCAACGGGCAGGTGATCGGGGAGAACTTCGGCTACCGCGACACTGTGGTCTACCAGTGCAACCCCGGCTTCCGCCTCATCGGCTCCTCGGTGCGCATCTGCCAGCAGGATCACAACTGGTCCGGACTGCTGCCGGCCTGCATCGGTAAGGCCTTCTTTCCATGCCCTCGCTGCTTGCCACTCGGACGGACTTCAAAAGAGGGAAGGCCTGGGCAATATATCGATATGGATGTCATGATATGAGACCAGATATTGTCTTGGATTTTGCATAGCGTAATATCGTGATATGGCTCATTACTGTTTGTTTGTCAAGTATTTAATTCACACAGGAGTATACAAAAATAGGCTTTACCATGTCGTTATTTTATATAGGCTATTTATCAATTGAATTACCAGAAAATATAGTATATCCTTAGCCTAGAACTCTAGACACCCCCTAGCGGCAGCAAATTTATTTGGCAGCTAGGTAGGTCTAGCACGGCTCCGTCGGCTTTTTGGTGCTGGAAACACCAAGTATGTCAGACCAATCACAGCGTGAGGGGCGGAGTCGAAAGCCGGGCTACCATGACGACAGAGTTGCAACGGTTCTGTGTTAGAGGTAAACAATGGCTGCTGCTGCTGGCGAACGGCTGTCTTTCCACTCGGCTTTGGCCGCGACTCTTCAAGACTTGAAGTTAACATTTTATTTGAGAAAAGAACAAAGAACGGCACTGAAGTCTTTCCTCGAAAATAAATATGTATTCGGAGTTTTGATTAATTATGTAGTCAGAGCCGTCGCTCTGACTACGTCACCTTCTTCGTTGCTCTGATTGGTTGTAGCGCTATCCTATTGCGTGCAGAGGGAACTTGAAAGACAACCGTTTATCCCGCCCACACTGCCAATGGAGCTGAGCCAGACCCGACATCTTTCTGATGTGGGTCTGGCTTGCCAGGCTAGTATATCCTGATATCGTTATCAAGATATTAAATGACCAATGTCGAGATAGAAGATTTTGGCCATATCGCCCAGCCCTAAGGGAGTGTGTGTGTGGGTGAGTGTGTGTGTGGGTGAGTGTGTGTGTGTGTGTGTGTGTGTGTGTGTGTCCCTATCTCTTCTGCTCAAACCGAAGCAAAACACTTAACTGCTGTTTAACTTACATGACCATGATCTGCATAATCATGGAGATCGGTAACTGTAAATAATCTGCGTGTTCATGGGCATTCATTATAAATGCATAGTGTTTAAACTATTCATTAATAGTTAATATCATGGGGTGTATACAATAGTGCTAACATTGTGGAAATAGGACATTGTGTACGCTGGGCCCGCGCCCAAAAGCACCAAGCCTGCGCCGTGCTGACGTGACCTTGATGTGCGGTGTGCTTGTTGTAAATGTCGTCTTTTCCTGGTTTTAAAGGCTGCATTTCAGTTAAGTGATGGAAAAAAAGAGAAAATACTACTAGTACATTTGTCAAGTATTTAATACACACAGGAGTAAAAAAAATTGGCTTTACCTTGTGGTTATTTTTATATAAACGATGTATTTATTGAATTACCAGCAAACATGCTATATTGTGATATATATATTAGTGGTGGGCATAGATTAATTTGTTTAATCTAGATTAATCTCACTGTAATCTTGGAATTAATCTAGATTAAAATGGCTCATTTGAATTATGTCGAAGGCATTCATAATATGTGTGCGCTACCTAAATAATGACTAAAAATAAGTCTGCGCGATTGTTGACGGGGGGGGGGGGAGCAGTAATGACACCGCGAATACGGACGTTTATCATCTTTTTTTAAAATATATATTTTTTAAGAGGGCCCTGATTGGCCGAGGCCCCGGGCTGAAGCCCAGGTAAGCCCGTGCATTAAGGCGCCACTGCCCAGACCTACGACCGTTCCGCAGCGCAGCCGTTCCGCGGCGCTTACCTTCCTTGGTGGAAATCCGGTATAGACCCAGCTCCCAACCCAACTTTGAGAATAGATTAACGGCGATAATTTTTTTATCGCGCAATAAGAGTCTCGCGTTAACGCCGATAACGGCCCACCACTAATATATATATTGGTATTGAGGATATTAAATTACCTGGGATAGAAGATTTGTATCCCCCAGCCCTAGCTCATTGTTTCCACTACCGCCAGCCACCGCTTCTCATTGACCGTTCCCATTTAGCCCATCGATGTGTTGATGCGCCTCCTTTATCCGAGGACATCAAGACTCGTTCATTCTCCTGGCCGTCTGCTCAGGTCAATGAGATGCTAATGGTATACCCATGAAGGCCATGAAAGGTGTCAATGTGTCTTCGCCTATTGATCGACCGTATCGAACTCATCCCGCGTGTTCTCTGGTGCATTTTGTGTATGTATATATTTTTTTTACACAATCGCTTCACCCTTTCATTCCTTATCACACAAATGCCGCCCCCCCCTCCTTTTCTCTCCTCCACCTCGTTGTCCACCCTTCTCATGTATTTTCCTTTCTTTCTCTCGTCTTCTCTCCTTCTCCTCCTCCCGGGAGCAGCCGTCACCTGCGGCCACCCGGGGAGCCCCATCTACGGCCGCACCACCGGCGACGGCTTCAACTACAACGACGTGGTGCGCTTCTCCTGCAACAAGGGCTACACCCTGGAGGGGCCCTCCACCGCCCAGTGTCAGGCCAGCCGCCAGTGGAGCCAGCAGCCGCCCACCTGTAGAGGTAGGTAGGGATGGGGTGGGGGGGGGGGGATCGAAATTTGGGTAACTGGGGCAAAACAATCGAATCCTGAGGTTTGTGATTCTTTGCTTCCGCTATACTTGTATCATCAGGTTGACTCTTTTTTAAGCCAGTCATTGTTATCTGTGTGGAAAATAAAAAGAATGATGCTGTAGTGCGTCCGCCTATTAGTCAATTCACATCAACTAACTGTTCTGTTTGGCCACGTTCGTTTAAAAAACAATGGCAGACACTGACTAACTTGTACAACTTACAACTTATACATTGAACCACACAAAAGATATATTGTAGTAATGTATTGCATACAGAATAGCAATACATTGCACTGCTCAAAATACGTATCGAGAGGTCACTGCTGATTTCACACGCACGCAAAATCACAGAGAGTGGCTGCGAGCGCCTGGGTCGGTCAAGTGTAAATCGCTGGCAAAATCAGTAGGGAAGCAGATGTACGGCGACAGATTATGTATCAACGGGGGGCCCCACATCGGGCTGCCACCCAAGTAGCACTGGTGGATGTGACATTCACTGGCTTGCTGTAGCACATAACAGTCAGCTGCCACACCAATGGCTGCCAATCGCTCAGTACTGTCAAACTAAAACCAAAAGGCCAGCAGAAAAGGATTGAAAACACGTAGCAGCAATTGCAACGCCACCCAGGAGCCCAGCATCCACATGCAGTTTTACCGAAACTACTCGTCTTTGATTTAGCATGGACCCTTTTCACAGGTTGTCAATAGCAGGGTAAAGTAACTTCCTGTTCCTGTCATTTTAACATTAGGTCACTTTTCACATTTTAAAATCACAACATTTAAACATTAGGTCCATATTTACTGGACTAGTTGTGTCTGCGTGCCAGCATTCAGATTCAAGGTTAAGATACTTCTCAATGCCTTGCAACCTTTTGACTTAGATATGAATATGAAATTGTCTTATGGAAAAAGCAAGCATTTAAAATAATCTGATTGTAATCGCGTAACTATTCCACTTTGATATAGGTAGAATCAATAATCCTCAGAGCACAACAGGACACTGTTTCCATTGTGTTGATCAGCTGGAATACATTGACATGTGTCTGCCCGAACTTTAACTGGTTTCCAGAAAATGAAAACAACCATTTCAGTGTGCCACTCCCAAATATGGGTCTAATAAATGTTGCTGTTCCGCTGTTTTTTATAGAACGGCTAAACATATTCTCTGCATGTAAGCAGTAATGACTCCTATACTGCCATAGAAAACATCTGATAAACATGTTTTCCATTAGAGACATCTGATGTTAAATATGGGGACATGAAGGAGGGTAAAGGAAAAACATGTTTAATTCACTGACAATCAAAATACGTGTGTGACTAGGCCTTTTCAAGCCTTGCAGGACAATTTCGGTGTAGTGGAAACATAGCTCTGCGATGCCATGGAAACACGTCTATACACACGCTTGTTGTCATACTTATTTATACCTCTAATATGTTCCATTAATCTGCATCTGAAAGCGCACATTTTCATTATTGATCTGGACTCGATTGTTGCTCTGAACTTAATTTCACCCCCCATCTGCTTTCCCACTAATGCCTGTCATCAGCTCTGCGGAGCCG
This sequence comes from Merluccius polli, assembly GCA_030340625.1. Taxonomy (NCBI): domain Eukaryota; kingdom Metazoa; phylum Chordata; class Actinopteri; order Gadiformes; family Merlucciidae; genus Merluccius; species Merluccius polli. Next base: position 128,366 of record JAOPHQ010002846.1, on the reverse strand, counting down.
CGTTGACCGCGGCCACGTGTCACATGAATGCTTGTGTTTGACGCATGATTGAAAGACCTTTCTTTGTCCCCAACAGGATGTGTTAGTTGCTGTTATTACCGTTATTATCCCTCTTGTCTCCCTAGTGAAGCAAAAGACAATGTTCGCTCTGTTATCAACTTGCATGTAAACACTCACTGGCTGAGATGCTACATGCAAATGAGTGACTCCGGCAAACTGTTTTGTTTTGAACGTGGGAGGCACTTTCCAAAAAAATGCGATCCAAATTCCAGGGATATTGAAGCATTAGTATGTGAGGCAGACGATGCCATGCAACTATTCATTATTGTGAACTTGCTGATCCACAACCTAATTTATCCCTTGGAAAGCCACCGCGAAGCAGGCTCCTGCCAAGAAAGGCGAGCTAAAACTTTGAACTTGAACTGTCAGCTTCCTATGCAGAGATGTGTTTGCATATAATACATATGCAGTGTGAATATATACACATATATTGCATAACTGTACTATGTCGACTCTCCTATGATTTGCAATTGTATATACATATTGCTTGTTCAAAAAGTGGATCTGCATGGCCTGAAGAGTACAATACAAGAACACAAGGCCAAGGAGGGAGCATCCACAGAGGTCGCGCTCAGATATCCCTGTACAACAAGCACAGTAATGACTTAATCCAGTAATCATTTGCACTGACTCTTTCACAGCCAGGGTGAAATGGTGTGCACGGAAGGGGTGGGGGTGCGTGCTGCGTGGATGTAATTATGATAGGAAGAAGACAATATGCTAAAGTCTCCTTGTAACTTGGCGCCGCGCCCTCCGAATGCAGAGCCATGAATAAACAATACCTCGCTCCCTGTTTTTAATCAGTTACTGCCATGCTGGCAGTTTTTATATGAAGGGTGGGGACATGAAGCTCCAGAAGGGATGGTGTGACCGTGGAACAGATCTGAACACATTTGTAATGGGTACCTTTGCCCTGAAATATCCCCCGCCGTTATGAAATATTAAACGGAAGCGCTGACTCGTTCTCTCTGATTAATTATAAGTGATTCAATATTTCACAACGTATCGTGTGATTTATATGTTCGTGCGTGTTTTTGTTTTTTTCTTTTCTTTTTTTCTCCAAGTGGTGAACTGCACAGACCCGGGTATTCCCGCTAACTCCATCCGGGAGAGCAAGATCGAGCACGGCAACTTCACGTTCGGCAGCGTGGTCTTCTACGACTGCAACCCGGGCTACTACCTGTTTGGCTCCTCCGTGCTCACCTGCCAGCCAGCCGGCCACTGGGACAAGCCCTTACCAGAATGCCTGGGTAAAGATGTGCTGTTGTTTGATGTTACTGCGTCCTTGTATATCGAGGTTTGTATCTAGTCTCACAAATCTGGTGGCAGACGAGCTCAAATTTAGGTAATTGGGGCATTTCGCTTTCTTTCGCTTCATATTGTTTCGACCAATCATGTTGCTGATGGCAGGGATCTCTAGCCACCACTAGTACAGCACTACTGTCAAAAGAAAGTGTCTGTAAAGTTTAACATCAATACTGTGTAGACCAGTCACCATATAAATACACTTATTAAAATCCTCTTCTGAAAGCTTAATCCACTCGCGTGAATGAGTTCCTGTTCCGTAGAATCTCCGTAATGAAACATTTAACAAGGTGTAACACTGGCCCCGAAGTGGATGGCTTGCTGTATCCTAGATTAAGGTTTATTTGTCTGTCTACCTACCTGCCTGCCTGCTTTTCTACATGTTCAATGGATTAAAGCAGTGTTTCCCAACCTTTTTTGTCTAATGTACCCCCACAGCCTTTTGTTTTCCTTGGAACGAATATTATACTATCATCATTTAGCAATTATCATAATTAATGTTGTAGTATTGAGGCGTTTAAAATGGAATAAGCAGAGGTGGGCTTACCTTTATCGGCCAGAAACAAGATACAAGGTATTTAACAATGTAATTTTTGCGAAATTTTAATTTTGACAAGTACCCCATGGAACCTGCTGTACACCCTAGGGCAGTGACTACCAACCAGTGTGCCGTGAAATTATATGGGATTTAATACATAATCCTGACATAAGTTACTAATATAATTGGTACTATTCATGATTTGCTTGATCATTGATTCATTCTTCCACATAATGCAAGTTCTTCCTCCATTTCATATTTTACAAATAATGCAATTGCCTTTCAGATTGGTGTTAACCTTTATCCATGTGATACTTTTTTGTCAGTTGTGTGTGAAATATTGTGAAAATTGCAAATAACCTCGTATAATACCCTGGTAATGATGTGTGACATTATTCATAACCATACCCTAAAACAAAGTTGGTGTGCCTCGAAATTTCTGGATGGGATTGTTGTGTGACTTAGCCCCAAAAAGGTTTGGAACCACTGCCCTACGGCACACGTACCCCCGTTTGGGAATCCCTGGATTTAACCACCTCAGCTTAAGCTGCCTGCATCCATGCAATTAGCTAGTTTCAAACTGAAGTTTGGCAAAAAGCACTTAACAGAAGGGAATTTCATAAGAGCGGGAGTGGCGGTGAGGTTCAGACTTAATTTGCTACGTCCTCAAACATGAAGTTTCAGTCTTGTTTTTTAAGTTGTTCCTTGCCATGCTTAATGTTCCAATGAATCCCAGTGATTAAGCGATGAGTTTAATGGAGAATTAGTATCATAGACCACTCGTACAAATTGCAGGGTTCAGACAACAGCAAATCAGGTTTTTAACACTTGGGCGGTAACAAGCTCTACATTTATCCATCCATATCAATAATGAGGACCCTTACATTTTTCTGCAATAAAATTATGTTTCAGCTCCACACTTTAGATTTTAGAGGAGTGGGGAGCGAACAGTATATTAGCACAGGCCGTCATGCGGGAGGGAGGATGCATGCCGTGTGTCAAACTGCATGGTAATTACAGACATACTTTGTGTATTTTTAGATGTCTTATGAAGAGCGTCTAGGTCAGATGATTCTTATACAAAAATGCATAATACAGAAAATAAGTAAGTAAGGAAGTATTAGAGTTTTCACCCTCAAACTTCAAATTATCATATAAATCTATTTCAAATGTACAATCTAGTATTTTTTAAGCATATTTGAAATGGCCTTGCATTGAAATGGCATTCTTCTGTTTTATTGGTTAAGTGGATTACTGAACCACTTACCACTAAAAGACTCAGTGCTTGTTAGATAGCAAAGTCTATGAATATAAAATTCATGGAAAAGCAAAAGTCCCTTTTTTTCCTACAATGCCATGCCACAAGAAACTTGACAGTTCAAATGTGTCATATACTGGGCTAACCCTAGCCTTATAATCATCCTGAATTTCTATTTAATTTCAAGTTTATTGCGCAAGTGACTCTCTGTTCTCTGTTGTTGTTTTTTGAGCCGATATTTATTCAATAGCAGAATCCATAGACTTAAAGGCTGAATCCAAACATTTCGCTACAGGAGTGTTGTTTTTTGTTGCTCACTATGGTCACGCGGATTCTGTCAGCATGTTTTTTTTCAAGTCCTGCCTCCAAGACGCTGTTTGGCTCAGTGGAAAATCATGCCGAGCCGACTAATACTCAAGCAACCGACACCAGACCCTGAATCAGAACATTTATAAAAAGAGGGCGATTTATGAGCTAGAACCAGGCAAAGCTAACCGGTATGTGTCTCTCTCTCTCTCTCTCAGAGGTGGACTGTGGCCACCCCGGCTCCCCACCCCAGGGTGTCATGGTGGGGGAGAAGTTCACGGCGGGCTCCACTGTGCACTACTCGTGCGCGGGAGACCGCCAGCTCCTGGGCGACGCCTCTCTCACCTGTCAGCTCAACGGACACTGGAGCTCGTCGCTTCCCCACTGCTCAGGTGTGCCCTCACACACACACACACACACACACACACACACACACACACACACACACTTACTCTCTTACTTTCATGTACTACACCCACCTATATAGCTATGCTAATTTATTATTTAGCTATTTGAACATTTTGAGCATTTTTGCATGTTCGGCAGAAGAACCCCAGGGTCTCGTTTGATGCGTCAGTGTTTGGCTAATGAACGCTAATTGCGGTGGACCAGTTGTACCGGTGCCAGATACCCCTCGTCATATCTCTTATCCGTCGTGCACTGCGGCCATTATCTATTCTTTGATTCCATGGTAGCGGGGGAGTGATTGATAGGCATCACATGTTAAGTCTCACAGCCCCGCCAGGACTAATTGCGTCTCCCGGATGAAGTGGCGGTCAATCGAGCGGGAAGGCGTTATTACCTCAGACATAACGGCAGATGAAGACGTAATGCTCTCCTCATGCAAAACAAAGGCTCACACTTCTTCGAGTTCTTTTCACATTTTTTCATTTCTCGCTTATCTGCCAGAGCCAGAAAGAAAGGCTGTACCTTTTCTGTGGTACAAATTCATTTGTTTTATTTACCTGCTTCTGAAATTCCTTAAAATAAAGTCTCCAAACAAGTCCTTTCTCTCATAGAATGCGACTAATAGAGGTTAGATTCTCAAAGTGGCCTTTATAAAAGGATGTTGAAATTATTAGTGGTTTTGGTAGCTGACTAAATAGTGTGGACGCTTTTAATTTTAATCAGGTTCTATTTCCTTATTTTTGCCACGCGCACAGGACAAAATTTCAACAGTGAAAATTTCAACAATGCACCAATCAACGTGGGCCCCGTATGGCCACGTCGAGCAGCACTCCTCCTCTTTTCTCTTTCACCGGACACGCTATCGCAGTCTCACTGGTCTATTCACCACCTGCCCAATCTGTCCGGGTGGTCGCTGGTTTGGCTTCTAAGAGGGTGATTCTGCACGGGCAAAGGTTTGCCAGCGGCAGTTATCAGCACGCTTCAGAGCGCCCACGCGCCTTCCACCTCTTCCCTTGATAGAGCAATGTGTGGCGCTTTCGCTAAGTGGTGCGCTGATCACGCTGTCCCATCCCGTTGCGAGGTGGGAAGCATGCTTGATTTTCTACAGTCCTGTCAGTCCAGTGGAAAAAAGGCTTGGCCTTCTCCATGGTGAAGGTCTATGCGGTGGCGGTATCGGCTGGGCACGTAGGCTATGACGGTAAACCGGTTTTCAGTCACCCCCCTGGGCAAGACGTGTGAAGCCTTTTATTTGCAGGCTGGCACCACGCTGGGACCTCCCCACTGTTTTGCGTGGGTTATCGGGGGCCCCCTTTGAGCCTCTGTCTTAAGCCCCCTTGGATGCCCTATCCTTTAAGATGCCGCTTTTACTGGCTGTGTTTTTTTTAGCAAAACGCACCGGTGAGCTGACCGCTCTGTCTATCAGCCCGAACTGCCTGTTGCCTAACGGGGACAGCTCTTTTGTGCTGCTTAGACTTAACCCTGTGTTCCTCCCCAAGAACATCGGTAGTTATTTTCGGTCAATGGATATTGTGCAAAATAAATGGCTTCCCACCCTCAGCCTCATTCTAGTGAGTCAGAGGCGGAGCTGCATCTTTTGTGCCCGGTACGGGCACTGGCGATGTACATGCACTGCTCAGCGGCGTTCAGGTCCACACATACATTACACACACTGTGTAATGTATGACTCACTGAATGTATTATCACCAAAAGCCAGAAGACAGTATCATTGGTACCAGGTTATCTTTAAATGCGTAAACTTTGATTATCCTTCTTACCTAAAGGAATACTTAATCCCATATAGACCCAGCTATAGATTAAGACACACTGAATATCCCTCCTTCATTGTGCCAAACATCTCCAAAGAGAGTGGTCGACGTACCTTTCAATTTAAAGCCCCTTCAGATTGGAATAGCTTGCCTGGATCTTTAAGATCTATCACTTCTTTGCATTCATTCAAAACATCACTTCTTACCTACTTGCAAGCAAACTGTTGCTGTAAATGTTTTTCTCATGTGTGACTGGACTTATGTTATTATTGTTATTTATATGTGTATGCAAGTATGGGTGTAGGTGTGTGTATATTATGCATACATGTGTGTGTATATATATATATATATATATATATATATATATACTGTATATATATATATATATGGGCTAAATGCTGTTATGCCTCTTTATACTGCAATTTGTTGTTGTTTTTTTTGTTTATTTATTTTTTTTGTTTATATGTGGGGCGGGCGGGGCAGGTGAGGCGGGATGAGGGAGAGTTTGAGCTAGTGTGAATGAACATGTTTGTATTGTCTTTGTCTTATGTCTGGAGGACCCCCTCGAAAACGAGATGTGTCATCTCAAGGGGTTATCCTCCCAACAACAACAGCGGTTATCTCTAAACAGCGGTTATCTCGCAAGTTATGTGAGGGTATTTGCCTCGGCTACAATCTGCAAGGCTTGGCACCACCACTGGGTGTTAGAGCTCACTCTATGCGGGCGAATGCCGCTTCTATGGCTTTGCTCAAAGGTGCGGCAGTGGAAGACATTTGCGCGGCGGCATCATGGCACATGGAGTCTTCACCCAGGCCGCCTCTCCCTCATACTAAGTATATTATAGTGGCTGCAAAATGTTTTGATCTGATATCTAATTAAACCATTGAATCACCATACATTTTAATGGAACAATAGTGTTTATGATTATCAGGTTTTTATACCTATGGTAATATTTCAATAGAGTAAAGTTGCTTTATAGATTAGCTAACCAAACTCAAAAAAACTTTAGGTAGGAATTGTTAATTTCTACCTATTCAGTATGCTTAGAGAAGCATCCATCACCTCTTTGTGTAAATCTTCATTCACTCATATTCATCGCCCAGCAGATTTTCTCTCAAGTTTACTCCTAAATGGTGTGTGTTCTCAGTCATGCTATCTGGGAAGCTCAACATAAGTGTGTCCCATCACACTCAATGCATTTTGCCTCTAACTTGGCTCTTATGGGGAAAATAAATGGATTGTTACATACAATAATAAATGCGTCAACGTCCTGAAATATTGAGGTGGACATTATTATCTAGACAGGGTTGGATACAAAAAACAAAAGTCTGCGATGTCCATATGTCCATCATGGATTGGAAACTCATGGTCCAGCTCACTGACATTTCTGACATTTGCTGACCTCAGCAGCTGTCGATGGCAACGATTGTGTCCAGTTAATTTTATTGAACGAATGACTCCCGTGCATCTGTCGTTTCACAGTCCCATGGTTCTCTGTGGACGGGATGGACTCTGCTTTCGGCAAGCCAGAAATAAACCTCCCTCGTTCCTTCCTTCCACTCATTTAAAATCGCACCGCAATCATAGTTTAGTGATAGTGGCTAGCCTGTAGACAAGGTAATTGGAAAAAACGCATGAAGAATAAAACCGTAGCCTTGATATAAGTCATACGTTGCGTGCGCGCCACCAAAACATCCCCAGAGGTGTTAGCTATAGAACGGTATGAAGTTTCACTAGTCAAAGGAATACAAGTGAACTAGTACATTAGCTTGTGAAATTGCATCCACAAATCATTCTGCTCACACTTTGAGTCAACAGTTGGAGTTTAGCTACGCAGTAGTAGGACAAGGTCCATAAAGATCAATAAAGTGTACAACGGCAACAGTTTTTAACCACTACATTGTCCGTGCATTTTCTAATGGGAAGGACTGCAGCTGACAGCAGAGATGGCAATAATTATATTCATCCAGCATTGCAATAAGAACCCAGAGGACATAATAACATTTTCAGTTGTAAGACACTGTGCAATAGAGTGGTTGTGTATTAGAGTTCTGATATGATGATGAGAGCTCAAGTTGCATAATAATAATAATAATAATAATAATAATAATAAGCCTGCATCGTGTAAGACATTGGTTCCCACACTGGTGTGCCGTGAGGCAAGTCTGGGTGTGCCGTAGGATTTTATGACAACCATACATTATTTAAGCAATATTACACGAGAGGGTAAGCTTTATTGTCATTATTGGCACGGCACCCTCGAGTGTAATATTGCGATTATACAACAATTACCAACTTAAATAAAATATATAATTCAAAATGTATTCATGTTTTGGGGCGATTTGCTCTCAAAATAGACATTTCTTTACTCGCCGTTTCTGTTCTGATCTCCGTGGAGATACACGGGACTAATACCTGGAAAACAATCAGTCACAGCAATAGACTCCTATGTGTAATGGAACCCAGTTCACTACTCCAGCAAGTAGCCCGGGCCTTAGCCACGACCTAGCAACGAAGATGTTTTCTAGTCCCGCCAAAGCCTATGGAGATCGTGGAGTTTTCCAAACTGAATAAATATCCCACATATAAACACTAAACTGCTTTGTTAGTTCAGTCTTGTAGTGACTAAGATATCTGCTTGGCCTCCTAAATAATTATGCACATTTACAGATATTTTACATGACATGAGTGATAACACGTGTTATAAAGGCTATTTTGCACAATAGGTGTGCCTTGAGATTTTTACTTGTCCTTTGGTGTTCCTTGGGCAAAACAAGTTTGGGAACCACTGGTGTAAGACTTACACAATGTACATAAAGGCGATGCCACTTAGACTGTAAGTGTCAACAACTTGATACAGTATTCTTGGGTGATAATCCCAGATAGCTTTATTACATTTTGAATACATTTGCATTTGTCAAGTCATACTTGTGTACAGAGATGGTGAATCAATTCAGTCACTAATAGGTCATGCCTTATCATGCCTTATCAATAATAGAAATGGCAATATCATAACTATTAGCATGAAAACTGCGTTTGCGGTTCATTTGCATCGGTTGCATGGCTCTCACACAGCTTTCTTTGCATTCATTACAAATTGATGTTTTTCTTTCGCCGTTAAACCGATTGAATTGAGTCTTCCTGTGCAGGCAGTGAGGGGGCTCAGCCTGTGTGCGTGTGTGTGTGTACCTTGGCAGCGTTCAGCGACAGGGCGCATTTGGGAATGTAGTCTCATTTTGCTTGCGTTTCTATCCTCGCTTTCCCTATTAATTATTGTCTGTGGCAGAGCATTAGCCGCGGCATCGGTGGTGTGCATCTTTTTGTGTAGCGTGACTGATCTAAAGGCCTTGTTATTTAGTCCGCGCACTGTGCTCCTCCAGTACACTTTTAATTCACATTCACACCAAATCCACCACCGGCCCAATTAGCCAGATTATAGTTTTTTTCGGCGGCGTGACAAGCTGAGCTGACTCACCTTAATGAAGTGCTGCCACTGTGAGGCACGCACACACACACACACACACACCTACGCACACACTGATAGACCCACACACATCCATGCTACAGAGAAAAACAACTATGCTCCAATGCGACACCTGCAGTATACACAATTTGTTTGGTATTTGTACTTGCAGAAAATATTTCTTAATCTGTGAATCAGTTTGCAAATCTGTAACATGATTCTCACGTGTAAATTAATTTAAGAATGAATACACAAACAACTGCAAACCTGCACATTACACTCTCTACAAATGCAACAATATTTGTGATTGTGTCATTTTTATTTGAATACATTACAACTTCATTTTGATAAAAGTGAACACACAAATCATTGATTACAACTCTATGAATCCGTCGAATGGCGAATCTGCGATTCCCGACAAATACTTTTAGCACGGTTAGGATCTTGATGTTTGCTCAGTAAAGCAGATATCTGCTGCTCTGTAGTGCACTACTGCACACATGCGCAGGGAGCATCTCGTAACCAGCGGAGTCCATATCACACACAGCAGGAGGAGAAGCATGTGCATCCTGCAGACAAGCGCGCTGAGCAAAACACACACACACACACATACACGCAATCTACCAAACTCTTCCTTTGCCGCCGAGTCAGTGAGGCTTCATACGACACAAATGTAGAAACAAAGATGACATGGTATAACTTAACCGAATGAACGAATGAATAAATGAATAAATCCTAAATTGTTACTGAGAATATAATAGCCTTTCCTTTGTCTCTGTGCGCTCAGCCATACAAGCCTGTGCAAAACTTCAGTTTACATTAAGAACACACACTCACACACACACACACATACTCCATTTCCCCAGATGGAGGTTGTTCTTTACTGTCGAAGCAGTGAGAAATATTGGCCCCTTCAGGTGTCCCTCTGACAACTGTTCACTAGCGCATTGTCGTAAAAAGATTCAGAGTGTAAGTCCTCTTTATTTCTCTCTCTCTCTCTCTCTCTCTCTCTCTCTCTCTCATCCTTTTGTGCAGTGGACGAGGACTCATCAGCGTAATGCAACACTACAACAAGCAGAGATCCACATAGTTTTTTTTCTCCCTTTTCTCTCTCTCTCTCTCTCTCTCTCTCTCTCTCTCTCTCTCTCTCTCGGTGGCTCCCTCGTTTGTTTTCATCCCGGCTTATTTTAGTTTTTTGTCTTGTTTGCGTTCTGCTGTGCTCACAGTGTGTTTGGTGTTTGTCACTATAACCGTATAGGCAACGCAGCAGGAGCCTGCGGGGACCCGGGCACGCCGGCCCACGCCACCAGAGAGGCGGGAAACTTCAACGTGCGCAGCAAAGTGCGCTTCACGTGCGCAGCGGGCCACACGCTGTACGGCTCGGCCGAGAGGATCTGCTTCCCCAACGGCACCTGGTCCGGTCGACAGCCCTTCTGCAAACGTAAGCGACCGCCACTTCTTCAGTGCCGTCACGCGGATATACAGGAATAACACGTATACTGTACAGGCATGTCACGTGTCCATCCATCATCCATCCATCCATCCAGCCATCTGCGTTTACCGATCCCAGTAAACCAACCTCCAATACATCTATATGAGGTATTCAGATTTCCAAGTGAAAAAACACACATCTCAAGAACATCTTCAGTACAACTAAAAATACACTTTTAAATTCTGACTATACTTACAATGAAATTCCATAGACCCGGGCAACGGTTATGACGTTGGTGTTTGCTCAGTAAAGCTATAGCGCCTTGTCATAAAAATATTTAAAGTGTAAGTCCTCTCTCTCTCGATCTGTCGCTCTCTCTCTGCCTACACATTTTGACTCATAGGGGCCTGTATGCGGCACTCGAACGCTAATTGTTTATGGGCCGAAGTGTATCGTCACATGCATATTAACAGACAATGAGCAGCAGTCGGTGATGGCACTCAAACGCTTGCGTTCCATTTAGGCTTGTCTATTTCATTATTAATTTATTTTTATTTCAGCACTTATATGCTCGCGGGAAACGAGGACATAGGGCTATTTGACACAATAACTGCATGAAAATTAACACGTGGACGTATGCACATGTTCACACACACACACAGATGGACTGCGCACACACACCATAATGCACCAGATGGATAGGAGTTCTTGGCCGCGGTCCTGGTCTATATTCTGCCAGCACATGACTTCACCATAACAAGGAGATTAGAAAAACGGAAAACCATGAACTCCTCAGCCAGCCCCACGCCAAGTTACTTCTTGGATTTCTGATGAGTGATTTATAGCCCATTTTGAAGTTCACTGCGAGTAGGCGCTGCGCGGCGCATACTTTAGCCCCAGGGAGCAACCAGGATATTGAGGCAAAAGTTTGACTTTGCCTGCATGCTGACTCCCGTTCAGGCAGGGTGCCAGAGTCAGTTGTATGACTGGCCGATGTACTAAACGCTAGGAAAGACTCTCTTTATCTCTCTCTCTTTCTCTCTCGCCTTTGCCCTCCCTACTCAAATCATTCCATCACATTGCCTTTATCTCTCAATCTCTCTGACTCTGTTCAGCTAGCTTTACTGCACCTCATCATCCCTGTGTGTGTGTGTGTGTGTGTGTGTGTGTGTGTGTGTGTGTGTCTCTCTCTCTCTCTCTCTCTCTCTCTCTCTCTCTCTCTCTCGCTCGTTCGCTCGCTCTAACTAGTTTTCTTTCTTTGTTCCCTTTTGGTGATCTCTTGTTCGCCCCATTATTGTCTTCTTTTCCTCTATCCTCCTTCCATCCATTATTGTGTGTATTGAGTATCCTCCACTTCATCATCGTCGCCCACTTTTTCTTTTGCTGCCTGTATGCATATCTCTCTCCATCTCTCTCTCTCTCTCTCTCTCTCTCTCTCTCTCTCTCTCTATCTCTCTCTCTCTCTCACACACACACACACACACACACTCCTTCCCTTTACTTGAAGTACCGATTTAAAAAATGGTTTTAGCTCTTCCCCAGAGTCCCAGGAGTGGAGGGTCCTGTGGAATCCACTGGAGCCTGAATGCGTTTTCCTGGCTGTCTGTCTCTGTGATCTAGAGGCCTGTCCACCCATAAAGCCCACCCATCTGTTCACCGCTGCCCCTTGGAAAGTACTCCTACCCAGGCCCTGTACTCCCCCCGCAAACACCTTGTTACTTATTTGTTGTTGTGTTTGTTTGTAAAAAGGAGGATGGAGTCCAATGGTTTTGGAATGACTATATACTGCCTTATACTGCACTGCCTTATGCTTTGCACTGCAGTTACGTTTGCAAGCACGGAGTGCTGTTCGTGCGATGTTCACACACCTTTGTCTGTGTGTGTCTGCGCGTGTGTGTGTGTGAGCGTGCGTGCGCATGCATGCGTATGTGTGTGTGTAGATGTTTGTGTGTATGTGCGTGCGCGCGTGTTTCTCTCAGGTGGCGGCATTGAACCGGCCCGGCGTGCCCAACTTGTCCATCTCCTGCAGAAATCACTTTTTCGTATTTTCTCTGGGCAATTAGGTGACTGAGGGGTCGAAACCGTCTCGTAATGAAACATGATCTGGAGCGGGAGAGAAAGATTAGAAACAACCCGTGTAGTTTTCCTCCCCTCAGAAGGAACGCGGAGAAATGATCCTCTGGTTTGAAATTATCCGGAGAAACCTGTGAGCTACTGCCGGTGCCACAGAGTTGTGTTTTGGTCCTCCATCAGCAGAATGTTGTTCTTCTTTCCGTCACCAGTGTGTGTAACGGAGAATAAATGCTGTAAACACTGCACCCGGGTTGACAGAAATGCAGTCTCCATGTGTAATACAGAGAACGAAACAGCAAGACACCAGAAGTCACATGAGCGGGCCAGTACTTGTATGTGAGCAGCATCCTGTATTTGATCCCAATATCTTGGAATACCACTATGTGCACACGCACACGCACACACACTTCAATCCAATTAATTGTGGTTTTTCAAATAATTATGATATAAATAATCTTTCTAAATCTCAATCTTAAACGGACTGAGATTGGTGTGTTATTATTATTGCTATGATATGTGATACCATGGTAGGTGTGGGAGATAAGCCGATAAGCTATGGGTTTTGAATGACCGGGTTGTTCACGCTATCTCTCCGTCGCGGTGCATGCCTCGCTCCTCAGCTCATCCTCATTACACTCTGAGGCGGCGCCACATTGATCGCCGCAAACAAAACCAATGTCCGCCCTCGAAACCCCAGTTAACGACTCCGCCCACTCTAACGCGCCACCTACTAACGATCGCCCATTTTCTATTCGGTATTTAATGATGTGCTATGTCAAAATGCCCACCTATATACAGTATATTTGTAGTTGTCATTTTTTCTTTTCTTAAATATGTGTGTAGCAATGCCTCCTGCCACACGCCACATGAGTGGCTTTTGTTGGGCCCCTCCGACACAAGGCACAGGTTGTTGTTGGGAGAATATATCCATTTATTCGAAATGGCAAGATGGTGCAAGCCGAGCAGATGTAACACTCTCACACTCTCCTGAGTGTGTGTGTGTTGATAGCTGGTTTATCCTGGGTGCCATGATTGCTCATGCACCATAGGTGTGCAGCCCCACCCGGCCCCAGAGTGTAATCAGTCAGACTCTGGCCAGGTGACCACACACACACTCCACAATATGTATTACATTTTTTAGCGGTTTTGCAGCCCCCCCCCCCCCCCCCCCCGACCTGCACAAATCACCTGCCATCTCCTCCTGCGCTACCAAGCATCACATTATGAATCACTGATATGGAAAATAGAATATCCATTACTTTTTTACACCTCTGACCTTCACCTCCTCATTCTTCCCACTCCTTCTCTCCCCTTCCTAGCGGTGCAATGTGGTAACCCAGGCACCCCTGCTCATGGGCACGTGGGCCGCATAGACGGCACCACCTTCTCTCACTCGGTGGTGTACTCCTGCATGAAGGGCTACTTCCTGTCCGGCTCGCCCACACGCCAGTGTCTAGCCAACGGCACGTGGTCAGGCGCCACACCAAACTGTACATGTAAGTACTTCGCCGGGTCGGACACGCACGCATGCACGCACACACACACACACACACCGGTTGATGGCAGCTAACTGTGTAATGCTGGTATGGCGAAGGGGGGCTAGATACAAAGACAGTCTGGTGAAGTGGATGTCAAATAAAGCCATGTTTAAAAAGAGATACTGTGATGTTTGACTAATTGCGTCTGATGAAGTGGCGCAGTGTGTTTTGTTCTTGTTGGAATAAATGACACCCACTCTGGGATGTCAATCACTGAATCTAAAAGAGGAAACACTTGTGTGTGTGTGTGTGTGTGTGTGTGTGTGTGTGTGTGTGTGTGTGTGTGTGTGTGTGTGTGTGTGTGTGTGTGTGTGTGTGTGTGTGTGTGTGTGTGTGTGTGTGTGTGTCCGGCATGTGGTACACCGCCGCATCAAAAAAGCAACACACCAAACTGACACTCAACTGCGTTGTACATTTCCTGTAGCACCACACACCCTGCAAATGTTTCCGTCCGTGTCTTTGCTTGCCGCTCGGTCGCAAGCTCTTTCATGCCGATAAACTGCTCTGGAGAGAATTAGTCCAATCGGAACAGAGGAGGAAACTGCTTCCTGTTGTTGCCTGGGAGCAGATGGTCCGAGTTATCAACGACGAGGCCCATGAATACGACTCCAAATAGGGTACATCAATCTTCCCGCGCCGTCTCCTTTCCGCCAGACGTCCACATTTTGAAATTTTTCTTTTTTTTGTTGTTTTTTTTTCGATTGTTCTGATCTCAGGAAATGAGCCCAGCAGTTATCCAACAGGGCTGCCAATCTATATTTAATTTACCCCAGGATAACTATGAACCAGAATGATCCATTGTTTCTCTGTCTCTTTGCAAGAATTACCATATTTTCTCTCTCTTTCTCTCTCTCTGTAAGTCCTCTCCTCCCCCTCTCTCTCTCTCTCTCTCTCTGTAAGTCCTCTCCTCCCCCTCTCTCTCTCTCTCTCTCTCTCTCTCTCTCTCTCTCTCTCTCTCTCTCTCTCTGTAAGTCCTCTCCTCCCTCTCTCTCTCTCTCTCTCTTTCTCTCTCTCACTTTCACTCTCATTGTCATTCCTTCCTTTATTTCTTTGCACAAAGAAATGAGATGAAATGAGTGAGTGTTTGAAGTGATACACACAGCGCAGTGAACACACAGCGAGATGGAGGTTGGGGGTCTCTCAGTAAGAGAATATGAAAGGATGAGAGAGACAGAGAGAGGGAAGGGGTGAGAGGTATGAAATGGTGATCAGATGTGCAGGGAGTTAGCATGTGTTTCCTTTGCTGTGTGTTTTCTCCCTTATTCTTCTTTTGCTGTTCATCCAACAGCATCAAGCATATCATCACACACACACACACACATGCCGTATCAAACACACACACACACGCACACACACACACACACACACACACACACACACACACACAGGGGCTGCTTGTGTGTGTGTGTGTGTGTGTGTGTGTGTGAAGCAGCCGGTCCAGGGACGTGGGCCCTTTGGGTAGGCAAGGTGGTCTCATTATGCCTCCATTAGGGAGCCAATCTTTTTCACAGTTCACAGGTTATCGATCACACAGGCTACCGGATCAAAGTCGCACACACACACACACGCAGATATTAAAGCAGAGCGAAAATGTATTTATTCATAGGGTGGTTTGAAATGCCTCCAAAAATGTGGTGATTTTGACAGGTGATTTTTTTTGGGGGGTGTTGTACGTCGTTAACATTTGCATTTAGTCATTTGGCAGATGCTTTTATCCAAAGTTACTTACCTCCCTTGTCAAAGGGTTCTTTGATCTCAATGTAGCCTGATTAAATAAAGGTCAAATACAAAAATTGCAAAAAAAAATGTACAAGTTAGGCAGAATACTATCAAAGCATTCAATCAAAATTGGAGTAGCTACGAAAACGAATACTGCTTCACAACCTCATGCAGATTAGCCATAGGAATCAGAAAAACAAGGTTAGTCATGTTTTTTATTATTTTCATTTAGTGATTGGTGGTATTAGTTGTGCAAATAGTTACAGTTGATTCCACAACAAGTACAGCTCAACAAAATGGTTTCTAGACTACCTACTAGATAACCACAGCTGGTGACATGTTTCCAGGTGTTGGGTTGATCGACCTGACTAGTGAGCCATGAACAAAATAATTGTATTACAATGTATACACACTATATAGAAATGTACATACATCAACCAGAGTTACTTCCTCAAATGCCAGGCGACTGAGCAAAAGCAAGATAGTTTTGAAGTCGACCCTCGTAACTGTGAAAAACTTGACCCATGGGTATATACAGATTTTAATGGCTGGTCACGCTCCTTCAGAAGTTAATGAGCTGTGTCGAGTTCATTTTGATCTTGAGACCAGTAGGATGCCCGACCGAGTTCACCAAGCCCACCTGCCCACCTTACCTTGTGGGTAGTAGCCGCTACAGGTCACTGCGGA
Source organism: Merluccius polli (assembly GCA_030340625.1). Classification (NCBI taxonomy): domain Eukaryota; kingdom Metazoa; phylum Chordata; class Actinopteri; order Gadiformes; family Merlucciidae; genus Merluccius; species Merluccius polli. The sequence goes on along the minus strand of JAOPHQ010002846.1, from coordinate 111,812 downwards.
GCCCAAACACCTCCCCTGTTCAATTTTGGCTTCTTTCCCCCCCATAACCTTCAGAAAGGCTGAACTCAGGAGAGTATTTTTTTACATTTCCATGCCTTCAGACTAAAGCCCAAAGCACACTGCTGTGTTGGCACAGAGGCAAAGTATTGTTGTTGAATTAGTCCAAAAGAGACTTGAAAAAATACAGCCCTTCCTACATTCGCCTTCTACTACTCACACTATGATTCAATGTATTTTTGGGTCACGCTGAATGATGAATATGAACAGAAATTTGAGATCCCTGTGCTTTGGGCTTAATTCTTGGCATGAACTGCTTCTGCTACTGCTGTCTTGTTTTGGTCACCGCGTGTATATTTGGACATACTGCTGCAGTGTGTTTACACAGTCGACAACATGATGCCATGAATCGAAATACCGCCGACTCCTGGTTGCGTCGCCGTCACATATCCCTGTGTGTTTCTCTTCAGTCGCTGCTTACGGTGCACACGGTGGAGATGTTATTTCTCTTCCCGTGTATTTTTTGGGCCATTCTTTACTCTCTATTCTCTCTCTATTCTTGCTAATCCTTTAGCATCTGCTTGTTTCTGCTGTCGGGAGCGGTAACACAGTTGTTGGGGGGGGTTCTCCAACAGAAGCGAGCGTGTGCGGGAGAGATTAGGATCACCTATTTTAAGGCAGTCCAACGGTGGGAGTGCGCGAGAGAGAGATAGTCTTGTTATGTCCAATTAGGCTGCCTGGAGCGTCTCTGTATCGCGCCGAGGCGGCTTAACTCTTCCCTTCGGTTGGGCAGTGGGTTTGACTCTTTGCTTGGCTCAAAGGTTCACAGTAATGACTGCGCGGACCGACTCAACTCTCGTCGGCCGCCGCTCTGCCTCTTCTGTGCGCGTCTCTCAGCCTCTCTGAGTTGTTTTTTCCTCGCTATCAATTGAAATTTTCATCAGACGTCTTTTATGGATGCAGCTGCTGTTGGTGGAGCACAGGGTCATGCTTAATTCACTCTAATGTGTTTGGCTGTGACGCTTTGGCTCACCGGTCAGAATGAGCTTCCGAGATGTCCCCAGCCATGCGCACACACACACACACACACACACATTCACATGCGCTGCCTAGGTCCGTCAGCTCGGAGCATTATCATAATCCAGCATCCCTTAAGTGAAAAGAAGGGGCCAGAGCTTCCCCAGACGATCCTGGGTCTTACCCATTTTAATGCCCCAGTAATAATACCTCTTTAAGTGAAGAAAAACAAACAAGCAGCAGTGTGAGCTCAGTCGATAGCCTGCCAGGGAGTTTGTGTTTTCAAAATATGAAGGAAACATAAGAGGACAAATTTGCATACGTTTACCCAATTTTGTCCTGTTGACTGGCTGGCTTTTAGCGGTCTAAAACGAGTCTGACAAAAAGAAGATCCTTAACAACAGAGCAAACTGGTGTGTGTGTGTGTGTGTGTTTGTGTGTGTGTGCATGCGTGCTTCTGGGCGTGGGTGGGCTATTTCCAGCCAAATGGTCCTTAATGTCTTTATAGACAGTTGTTGTCAGGAAAAGTACCATGGATGGGATTTAGAAACCATAATACCACCTATTCAATGACCACAGCTTTAAATAAAAGAGCTTTACTAAACTGATGCTGATAAGTACGTAAGAAGTGGACGAAATGCCAAATCACCCCAATAATAGCATTTAAGTTGGTCAATTGCAACCCCACGACGACCTCAATTCAATCCCCGCGCTCATTTATTGCCCCTTCGCTCTCTCTCCCAGTGATCACCTGCGGCGACCCGGGCGTCCCCGCCAACGGGCTGCGCTTCGGCGATGACATCACGGTGGGCCACAACGTGACGTTTGCGTGCCAGCCGGGCCACGTGATGGTCGGGCGCGGCCACGCCGTCACCAGGACGTGCACGAGCAACGGGACCTGGAGCGGCGCCATGCCAGCGTGCCAAGGTGAGTGCACAGATGATGAAAATGTGTGAAATACATGTTTGTAAATGTTTTGAACGGCAGTTCTTACCACAGCGTACCTGCTTTCAAATGTGTCGGAACACCAAATAGTTATTTTCCGATCTTCCAGTTTCAGTGATGTTCGGCTGTCTTTGTCCCAGGTCTCTCTTGCAAAAGATATGTTTAATCTCAATGAGAATTGAGAACTTTTGTTTAACCCAACCTGGTAAAAGCTAAGGTTGAATAAATACAAATTTAAAAAATTAAATAAATAAATAAAATGCATGCACAAACACGCTCACAGCGTGTTATTTACTCAAAGACACGGGGCTGGCCCGCCAACATGCGTCGGCGAATCGCCGCTGCGTCCTTGGCGAGGCATGTTGTTGACGCTGATGTTGTCGTGCGCTTGGTTGGTGTGGAGTGCACTTCATATTGCCCGAGAGCTAATGAGATTAGCATGCAAGGTGACACGCGCGTTCGCTCCCCGCTGACAGTCTTTCAAAATACTTTGACTGTGGTGTTGAAGGAATTTACCTGAAAGGCATGAAGGGCTGTTGGGCAGGGCTGTGAATAAACACAGTGCAAACACAGAGCGTGTTTGCACTCTTTTTCTTTATTTGGTCTCTTGCTCTCTCTCTCTCGCTCTCGTTCTCTCTCTCTCTCTCTCTCTCTCTCTCTCTCTCTCTCTCTCTCTCTCTCTCTCTCTCTCTCTCTCTCTCTCTCTCTCCTCACACACACTACCACCTCCAGGTGAAATTCATTACCATGAAATCCATTTTATGAAATGATATCCACTCCTGCGATGGCCTTATGGATATATTCTTAATATGTTTTTAACATTACTGTATTTTAAAGACTTCTTGCTCCAGTTGAAATATTTCTTCAGTTAGGGGCGCCGAAGGAGCGGTATGGGTTAAAAAAAAGGAAAAGAAAAAAGACTAAAAGCCGCATGCATTTTGAGTGTGTTTCCGATCTAGGACATTCCCAGGGCCTGTGTCCACACAAGCCCTGGGAGCGTGTCTAGAGAGGCACCTGTGGCGGGCGAGGAGCCAGGAATTAGTGGAAGTCTGTCTGACACACGATGATGGATGGCCACTTCTCCCCCAACCCCTGCTGGGAGGAGCTTGCTAATTGTCCCCCCCCTAACAGTTAATCACAGACGCTCTTTTTTTATTTTATTTTTTTATAAAGTTAGACTTTATAAGTGGACATCAAACTAAGTAGATTTTTTTTCTGCTGGCCGAGACGAACATGTTTTATACTCGGTTTCGGTTCGGTCACTGAAGGTTCAGTTAGTTAAGACCAGTGGGGTCACTGTGAAGACGGGGGAAATCGGATCAAAATAAATCAAACCCGCCTTGCTTTTCTGACTAATCGCACACAGTGTTCGCATTGCCGCCATCTGCAGAGATTTCATTTGGGTTTTTTCATACGACCTCGCCAAACTTCTTGTCCGCATTAAAGTACGCTGACCGCTTTAGGGTACGCATGGGAAGAAGGAACGGAAAAGGTAGACCAGCACCATGACCGGTGTGATGGTAGAGATGCAGCAGATCTGCAGGGCCCTCAGATCGTGTGGGAAGATTGACTGAGCGCAGAGCGCCGGGGCCAAGAGGCAAAAACGCAGGCAGCACATTGTTGCTAAGGAACTAATTCCCATGCTGCCGTCTCAGTGGTAATGTCCTGCTTTCTATTGGCCCGGTGGTGGGATGTGGTAGACGTACAATGCGAAACAAACGCTGCCTTTATGTCATGCTCCCGCGTGCTTTGTAGTTCATCGAAATGGTGTTTTATTCAAAGATGAAAAAGGGGTTAGAGGTAGCACTCACCTCACAGGTTCCCAGTGTCTGGTTCTCTTCCTTCCAAGTAACCAGGAGAGTGCAGGCGACATTATTATTACATGATAATGGTCTGTAACTAAGTCTGCTCATCCTATCCGCGGTTCACTTGGAACACGGCGACCTTTTGACACAAAGACATTTTGTGTAATCAAAAGGTGAACGACAAAACGCTCATGGGGAAATGAATGTTTTCTTGTCATCGGACATGAGACATACGCATAGAGAGAGAGATGGTTGAAGGAAAAGGTGAAGGAGAGACTGAAATTAGGGAGAAATCAGCCGGGAAGAGTAGTGGGGGAGAGTTGCTTGCTGTTCTCTCTCTCTCTATCTCTCTCTCCCCCACTGTGTTCTTTGGCACGTCAGTTGTCACGGGAGCTGTAGTTTTAAAACAACATGCTTCTTGCCTGCTGAGCCTCCCTGTGTGACCTTGTCCTGATGAAGCCGAGAACATCTGGGCTGACACCCATTTGTAATATTTTATGGCTGCTCTTCATTATTAAAGAGTCCCGTTCAAGTCGAGGCTGTTTGACAAATGCCACGGGTGTGTGTGTGTGTGTGTGTGTGTGTGTGTGTGTGTACTTGCGTGCATGTGCATCGCCCTTCTCTCATGCATGTGTGTGTGTCGGAAAACATGACAGGCATCCCGCTACCCAAACGTATGTTCACACACACACACACACACACACATACCACAGGCTCAGAGCACTCTTGTCACATACTTTGACTGGCTCACTACAGGGACACCCTGGACTGCTAGGAAGCCCTAGTGCATTATCCAACCCCCCCCCACACACACACACACACACACACACACCCACACACTCTGTCCCCCCCCCCCCCCCACGCACTTATTTTTCTTACAGGCAGATGAATAAAACACGGGAACAAGAGTGAGGTTTGATTATTAACTTGGCCGCCCGATGTGAACTTTGTGCGGCGGCGGCAGCGGCGGCTCGTGTTTGAAGCCATGTTCAGAACTTTCTTCATCGAGTACGCGCGCACGTGTCGGCCTTTTTAATGCTTCATTCAAAAACACATATTTTCCACCAGTGTCCCAACGATGACAACAACTCCCATGAGTTGTGGTTGATGTTGTTGTTGTTGTAGTTGTTGCTGATGCTGACACCACTGGCATTCCCTTCATCTGCCAAATGAGATTCTTCATTAAACTCTACATGCTCCCATTATTATTAAACTCTGTCTATTCCTCCCTGCCATATTTTTTCGTATTTCACGGAGAAGAAAAGAGACATAATACCTAATAGGTACAAAACTACAGCATTAGGTAGATCTTTTATCTTCATCCCCACCTTTCGGGATAATGAAACAGGGAGCCGGTAATCTGCTTTTTTTTCTTTCAAATATATCCCCTGTCACTCACTGGCACTAGCGCGACGACACAAAGGTTTACTTAAGAAACTTAGAATTAGAATCATGTATTTTCCCCCTGCATCTTCTTCAATAAATCCCACTTGTCCCCTTCTCTCGTTCTGCTCCTTTCCTCACGTAATTGCGTCTGTAGTCAAAGGTGCGCATCGTTCAGGCAGGGTGAGAGATGTGCTCGTGTTACAATGCATTGTGTTACAGGACCGCATGATGTGTCACTAGGATATGAGCTGGCAGATGCAGAGAGAGAGAGAGAGAGAGAGAGAGGGAGAGAGAGAGAGAGGTGGAGCGTAATGCGCCTAAGAATAGAGACGAAAAGGTTACGCATATCATTGCACGCGCCACCGTGCATGTCATTTTGTGTGTGTGTGTGTGTGTGTGTGTGCGTCAGTGTCAGCACACCAAGACTTTTGAGAGCTTAGACCCGGGCCGAGCAGGATTGTGTGTGAATCCCAGGTTTGGTGTGCTCAGCTGGGAGGCACTAATGCTGCTCAGGGACCGTCTGGGTGGCATCCGCCTCCATTCGCCACCCAGAGTCTCTCCTTTCCCCGTCATCGCGCTCATGTGCTTATTCATCTGGATCAGTATAGCTTTCCCCGTGCACACCCTGTCTCTCTCTCTCTCTCTCTCTCTCTCTCTCTCTCTCTCTCTATCTCTCTCGCGCTCACTCACTCTTTCTCTTGCACGGGCTCTCTCTCTCTTTCTCTCTCTCTCTTTTCATTGATGAAACTCAGATTGATTCCGAAACTTCAGTGAGTGGTGTGTAATTAAAAGTAAGTTTCAACATGGCATTTGTGAAACACAGGTTTGCCGTTTGCAAGTGTGGTCAAAAAGAAAAATTGGCTTTTCCACATGATGCCTTGGGACCTTGCGTTTGCTCAAGATGACCTCAATTCGATTTCAGTCATCACGCGCCGCTTGCCTAAAGCATCAAACAGGTAGCCACCGCAGCTGTGTGTACGTCTGCCGGACTGCGCTGTAGTCTGGGAAGTCGTGTACCCGGAAAGTGAAAGTGATGGTGATTCTGTTCCACTAAAAGCTGGCGCCAGAGATTGCCAGTGTTAACATGACAGAACTCACCAGGGACTTAACTTCTGATCTAGTCGGACAGACGGCTCTACACCCTGTCTTCAGTTTGCACATCTCCTGTTGGAAGTGGTCCAAAGTGTGTGTGTGTGTGTGTGTGTGTGTGTGTGGGCATCATGTGCTTGCAGGGACAATTGACTTGCATCCACCTGTGTGTGTGCGTGCGTGCGTGTGTGAGAGAGACGTGTAGAGAGGAAGGACACTCATGCACATAACAACTGGTGTAACTTATTCAGATTGCCGAAAATCACTTTCCATCTGCCTTCCCATGGGATCATCTGCAAGTGTGTCAGAACACACTCTGAGTGGTATTATGCATGCATTTATTGTGTTTGTTGAGCAGAAAGTTTAATGTTTACACACAGATCCAAGATGGGTTCGTTTTTTGTGTTTTTTCGGCTGAAATTATGCCGTATACTCAGGGACTTTTCTAAATAACAACAACGGCAGCGAGCTGGAGAAAACCTCAATATTGTCTTCAAAACCAAGAACATTTTCCTTACACCAGAGACCTAGTTTCACGCAGAGCATGTGAGCGTATTTAGATGCGGTGGGGTTTTGCAGTGCGCCAGTAACATTTGTCATGTAAATGTAATGCAAACCAAAACATGTTTCAAGAAAAACAATTCAGCTGTTACCTTTTATTCCTCACAAATTAAAATATTAACTAATGGAAAAATTCAATATATATATATATATATATATTTAAATAAAACATAAAACAACAAAAGAGAAATGGAATACAGTAGTGAATTTTAGTAAAAAAAAAATAAAAATTAGGAAGATATGAGGACTGTTTACAAATGGGGCCGTGTTAATTCATAAAGGAGTCTACTAAAGTAGGACACTTTCGTACTCCAAGTTTGCTCCTACAATCAAAATGCAGCAACAAAGTCCACAACAACGCAAATCTCAATGTGATTGCTACATCTTCTTGAATAATAGTCAGTATCTCCAAACAAACCATTCTTGTTAATTGCCTTCTGTGTCACATTACCATACAGTGGATAAGATCCAGTAAGATATTAGTGTCCATGGTTGGGCATATTGAGTACTTATTTTATTTTGGAATGTTGTGTGTGTGTGTGTGTGTGTGTGTGTGTGTACACATGCGTGCGTGCATGTGTTTTTATGGGTGCATGTTAATGCATGCCATATCAAGTTGTGTTCCCACCTCCATCAGACTAGTCAACTCATCATCATCATAGTTATTTTAGTTTGTCATTTAAACAGTTTTTAACCACTCAGTGGACCTACATTTTAGACCAGACTTGGGCACTTTATACTGCCTTTAACACACTTGTCTTGTACTTATGTATGTATGTTTGTGTACGTGTGTGTGTCGCACATGGCTTAAATGGACTGTGACCTTGAACCAAGTTTCTGGCAAAATAAAGTTATTTGCATTGAAATGAATTGAATAAAACAAACCAGTGTCTCTCCACTCTCCACACTTGCATTGACCCCGGCCACCCCTCTCCTCTCTCCCCAGTGGTGACGTGTCCGACTCCGCCCTCTGTGCCCAACGGCCTGCTGGAGGGCGCCGTGCTGGAGTGGGGCTCCAGCGTGAGCTACCGCTGCCTGCCCGGATACGAGCTCTCCTTCCCCGCCGTGCTCACCTGCACCGGGAAGGGTGCATGGAGCGGAGAGATGCCGCGCTGCCTACGTGAGTCTCCTCCACACACACACCCCGGACACACACTCACACGCTCACACACACAAACACGTGTGCGCAGATCTCTCTCTCTCTCTCTCTCTCTCTCTCTATACAATGATAATGAGCATGATGATATGATGAGGATGAAGATTAAACAATAAAGAAGATTATATGATGATGATGGTGATGAAGATCAAACAATGATGATTATATGATGATGATGAGGATGATGAATATTATACAATGATGATGATGATGAGACGATAAGATGATATTGATGGTGATGAGTGGAGGAGTGTATTGGTTATGGCCCCTAAAAACACTTGTTCCCGAAGGTAGCAGTTAATGCAGTCAAGGTCATTGGGTTTAGTTGCCCATTTGGCTCGAGCTTGACAATGCTGAAATTAAAACAACTGGCCTCAACCAGAAAAGAGTTGGACCTTGTAATTTTTTTTAAAATTATTATCATTAGTATCAGTAGTAGTAGTCGTAGTAGTTGTAGAATTTTTGAATGCATACTAATATTCATAGTGAGTGTGAGTGACCCTCACACCCTGAGTCCCTATTACACTGCTGCTGACGGAGAAGAGGAGGGAGGTCATTTAATTAATAGCACAAGGGCCTCATGCCTCACTGATGAATTCTCCACAAATCACTCACTCATAATTCATAGGATGCATGCTCCGTCAAGAAGCCATCTCGGTCTCGTCCTGGCCTTTGGTTTTCACTTGACATTCATTTGACGAGGGAGAAATGGAAGGGACTGCAAATCTTTCCCATTTGGACGGGTGTTTTATAGCAATGTATAGGAATGCATATTGAGTGAGTTGGATAACCAACTACACCGTATGTACGGCACGCTTCACAGATACATGAAATAGCCTGTGATACTCCTCTCCACCTTGTCCTGAATAGATCAGTATATTATTAGTGTTGTTTGTCCTTGCTGCAGGCTGTATCTGGTGCTGCTTTTGGGCCCTCTATCTAGTTGTGTCGAAACCCAGTCAAGCTCTATGAGAATTATCATGAACACTACACTGATTGATTTGATAATCTGCTTGATTATCTCCTTCATTATTACTATTATTATTTTATATTCACAACCAGAAACAGTTCTCTTTGGCAATGCTGGCTGCCCCTAGCCTGGCATCGCCAGACCAATTTGCAAATGCATGCAAGTCTGGAACCTCTCAGTTCATTTTCCATTTCCAAGGTTGTTATCAACGGGCGCAGACCAAAATGCCTCTGGGTGCAATTGGATAGACCTACAACCAATCAGAGCAACGAAACGTGAGGCATAAATTAAACTTTTAGCAAATCCTGTCGGAAGTGCTGCAAACAGATCTTTCTTATCAACAAAAGCTTTCAGTGCAGTTCTTCTTTTAGAGGAAATATACCGTCCAGTTTGTGTAATACAAATGGCCGTTCCGCATCAGCGGCAGCCATCTTGGTTGTTTACGAAAATGACTCAACGGCGCTCCTCTGTACGGTCATCATATCAAACCTGCCCCATATTAGATAAACGGTTGTAATTGGCCAAACCTGGGCCAGGTTGGCTGGAAATCTGTCTGAACGAGAGATAGGCCTGACGTATCTGCCAGAGCAAATAAAACATGAGCTTGCAGATTAGTCTGTACTGGGGCTAGGCTGCCCCAGTACCTTTACTTATATTTATTATTGCTGGCATGCTTGGGCAAAGATGAAGAGAATTCCACACATTGCATAATATTACATATTGCATGTGTGTGTGCTTAGCATCAGCCATTGGGCAGATAGCAGCATCTCCTTTAATTTAACCCCACCGCCACCCACCTCCACCACCACCATCCCACACCACTACCACCACCACCACCACCATCCCACACCACTACCACCACCACCACCACCACCCACCACCACCTCCCACCACCACCACCTCCCACCACCACCACCACTACCCACCACCACCATTACCTCCCTCTACCACCACTACTACTACCCACCACCACCACCCACTTACCACCACCCACCTCCCACCACCACTACCACTTCCCTCTACCACCACCACCACTACCCACTACCATCTCCAGATAAGCAGGCCTGAGCTCAACTTCCAGCAACCCTCTTGTTTGCAAGGCTCCTCTGAGGAGTAGAGAGAGAGCGATGGTCTGCATGCCTTAATTATAGTTTATGGCTCCATTGCTTTGTAACTAACATAGGCGAGGCAAACTCTGGTGTGAAATAAAAGGGCAACATTGACACAGATTAAGCGGCCACGTAAATACCATTCGAGCTGATCAATGATCACTCTCGGTGGTTCTCCCCGGCAGTGGCCATAATGGCGCGGCTTCCTGCTGCAGCGCATTATGTGCGGCGAACCCCACACCCGCCGATGAATCACCCTGGGTTGCTATGGCAAATGGAGGCGGGCCGGAAAATTCAAACAATGGGGTAGAAAGTGCTGATCATATTTAGCATGGAGAGAGATGGGGGGGGGGGGGAGGGGTGGGCGGAGGAAAAATTATTATCTATGCATTCGATTGTCAGAAAAGCGTAATTTGCAACAGGCAGCGGGGCTAAGCCAGTGTGCCGCTCGGATGCGTTATTAGGAGCTAAATCCATAGCTAGCAGGGCACACGGCGCTCCCTGCTACGCACTCAGCAGTATTTGCCAAATATATACATTCGTCATGGAGAGGAGAAATGTTAGCAGGTCACCGACGGTCTCATGTCTTGCTGGATATGCGCATCCAAGGCAATTATGAAACGTAGAATCACTCAATGGGCCGTGCCATTGGTATACGGTGTCTTTCTGTAAATTCATCGGAAAAATACGAGTCGGCCACAAGGTCTACTGCATGCAGGAAAATACTGTTTTTTTCTCCATGTAGGTTTTTCCACCCCCATATTCATGAGATACTGGCTGCGTTAGATGTATGCATAGCACAGTTAACTGTGCAAAGCACATGGATCTCTTAAAAGAACCCGGTGGTCTGTTTCTCCATGTGGGAACGGTGCGATCATGTTGTCTTGTCCTTGCCATCTGCGGGGACCAACGGTCCTTTTTATAACCTTCCTTACAATGTCGTGGTTTGCAGGCCTGACGACAGTATGGACACAGTTGAGTGGGGAGCATGCATATACTGTACTGTGTGGTCATGTGTATGGTGTAGAAACGGGGGAAATTGAGGGGAGAGGGAGAGAAGCAGAACATGGTATCTGCAGCCTGGCTCTCCTGGGAAGAGACTCTGGTCCCCGACTTTGAATTTGTCCTCTGCCTACAGACTGCTTTAACGCATATATAATTTATCAAGGAAGGAGCCAATGGCCCCGCAAGACTGCAGGGGCGATCTGTCCGTCCGTGCGTTTTTTGTCTCTCTCTCTCTCTCTCTCTCTCTCTCTCTCTCTCTCTCTCTCTCTCTCTCTCTCTCCTTGTCTGTCTGCCCCCCTCTCTCTCTCGGTCTATTTGTCTGTCCGTCTGTCCATCTCCCCCCCCCCCCCCCCCCCCGATCTCTCTCTCTGTCTGTCTGTCTGTCTCTGTCTGCCTCTCTCGTCATATGTCTGTCTATCTCAGTCTTATTGTGTGTGTGTGTATTTATATGTGTGTGTGTCTCTCTCTCTCTCTCTCCCCCCCCCCCCCCCCCCCCCCCCCTAACAGGCACATCAAATATTCTGAGCTTGCTTTGGTCTTGGTTCTATCTCTTTCATATTTCCATAAAACTGCGCACTTGCCTCAGCCTTGAAGCTTTGTGACTGATGTGCACATCACCAACTTGGCTCGCCATTGTCACCGGAGTGTGTCGTCTGAATACCAAGACTCACGTCCACCACGTTTAGAAGTGTTAGACAAGAATCACGTTCGACTCCAGCCGGCGCATTTGCATCTTTATTTGTCGGCTCATCAAACAGATGCGTGTTCACCCGGAGCGATGTCATTGGGTGAATTCACAATACACGCTTCGCCAGGGAGGAAACTACAGTACAGGAAAAGTGTCCTCCCCGATGGAAGATGGGTCTGTGAATAGATAGATTTGGTACAAAGATAACGGCACTGGCAGCGATAAACGCTTTATTCAGGGGCTTGTCCCATTCTCTGCGGATTTCTAATCGCTACCAGTTTAGCAGGCGTCCATTATGTCAGGATAGTCCGCGGGAGAGTCTCCCCTCCCCTCTCTCTCTCTCTCTCTCTGTATCTCTCTCTCTATCTCTCTCTCGTGTCTTGGAGGACAGAGAGGCGGCAGGACAACTTATCTCTGACTCCAGACCTCCGCACGCCAACAGATGTGGGGTCTCCAGGGGCCGTCTTATCATTACCCAGAACCCTGCCGAGTACGCTGCCACCGCTCACAGTATGACTCCTGTCTAGCTGCTTCTTTCCCTCTTTTTATCTCTCCTTCTTGTCCTCCCCCTTTTCTATGGATAGGCTATGCAAAAAAAAACAAAAAAAAACTCCCCCTACAGCTAAGAAAAAGCAAAGCCTTGCCGACTAGTGAATGATTAATATGGCTGCATGGGACCAATAAGGGACTAATGAACAGGTAACTGGATAAATGCACAGATGGAGGCCGGAACGGGAAGAGGACTATTTGAGGAAGGTCCCGGAGGCCCACTCCCGCCGCAGCGTCCCGGACTCCAGTGATGAGGAACACACTATAAAAAGGGGGTGGAGAGCAGCGAATGGACCGCAGCATGGTCCGCTCTGTGGCTCTGGTTGGAGTCCCATTAGAGCTGGCAGCGTCGCAGGAGAGAGCCTTTGACGGAAACTGTGGTGGCAGATGGCGCCGGTTTGCGTTAACCCAAAGGCCCTGGTGGGAGAATTAATTTTTCACCGAGTAATTATTTTGATCTGAATTAGAGTGCCGTGACCTCCGTCACCCCCACCGCCACCAAGCAGGCTCCTCCCAGCGCCAGGCACAGCCAGTAGCCACCGAGGTTAACGGTGGGGAAATAAATAAGGGCTGGGCTGGATGGATTAATTCAGTCTGAAATGAGGTGTTTAATGTATGTCCTGCTGCCTACATGCCATAAAATACAAACCTGATCTAGGAATTGCGTCTTGGGAGGAAACCTTAAGACGTGTTTTATCTGCCCAGGTTGCCGTTAATCGTCTCCCCCTCACCTAGGATGACAGCAATGCATGGTCAACACAGTGTCTGCCATCTTGGTTGCTAACCCCATAACATATCCTCTATTTCATCCAATTTACCTAAAGAATACAGGACTATGATTAAATAAATACAAAACACTAGACACTGCCTGGGCCCAACGCATTTAGTTTCTCCTTGCTCCAACCATTCACCAGTCTATTCCGATTTCTAATGGTCGTAAATCATTTTTGGATCGCGAAAAAAATCAAAGACAAAGCCCTTTGAAATAAATGTATTAAAGCAGTGACGTCTCTTCCCTTTGCAGCCAAATTCTGCGGTGACCCGGGCACTCCGGCCAGGGGTCGGAGAGAAGGACGTAGCTTCATCTTCAAGTCAGAGGTGGTGTACACCTGCAGCCCCCCGCTCCTCCTGGTGGGCTCCACCACCCGCCTCTGCCAAGAGGACGGCACCTGGAGCGGAGCCCCGCCTCGATGTATAGGTAAGGCTAGAACTACAACTCAACCTTATAGGTAAGACTAGAACTACAACCCAACCTTATAGGTAACACTAGGACTGCTTCTAAACCATATAGGTAACAGTAGAACTACATCTAAACCTTATAGGTAACACTAGAACCACAACTCAACCATATAGGTAACACTAGAACTACAACTAAACGTTATAGGTAGCACTAGAACTACAACTCAAGCGAAATAGGTAACACTGGAACTACAACGAAACCATGGCAGCACTGGCATTGAGCAAAGTGACAATAGCGATGGCTACATGTAGCAAGGCACTGGATTAGGTTTTTATTTGCCGGCCCTAACTGAAATTACAGGGAGGCTAAAAGGCCATTAAGGTTGTGTGTCTTGGCAGAGGTAATTGACAGCATTAATTATTTAGCGAGGACGGGCCAGTGAGGCCGGCAGAACCCCTCGCCTGGGACCCATCTCTCTTTCTTTCCCCCCCAGACGCCTTATCGTCTTGGTTTATACGTCCACTTCCCGTTGTGCAGCGCAATGATAAATCTGCTGTTATTTCCAGAGCCGTCCAGGACCAGCTGCGAGAACCCGGGCACGCCGCAGCACGGCTTCATGAATTACACCACCGGGTTCAAGGTAAAACCACATCGTCTCTCGGGGGCCGGATCCGATCTCTTAGATGGTTGATTTTACCTCCTTTAGGATGGCTGTTTCATGATCCGGGGTCAGTGCGGTCTTCTCGGAGAGGGCCGCAGGTCTGTTCTGGTCTGTCATAATCTGTCCTGTTCATGATGTTGAGGTGCGTTTTCCTTTTTTCGTATTTTCCACTGTAAATTCACCTTGTGGTGATGAACGCAGCGCTTTGGCCTAATTCTTTTTCCTTCTTTTTTTTCCCTCCCTCCCTCCATCCACATGTAATCTCGCCCCCTCCTGTCAACTGCCAGGAGTCCACACCCCTGAAAGGCACTTTAATCCACTCCACTTAATTTCACTTGACTGTAGTCCATATCAAGAATTGTAACAGCAGGAATGCCATGGGTGTTCTCGCTCACATAGGCTAACCTTGTACTCCACATCTCTGTTGTGTGCAGCTGTATATGACTGTATGTGCTATAGCCGTAGCATACTACAGTACCGTACTGTAGTATGCTATGGCAATGCTGAACACTCTCTGACTTTTGGAATGGATATTTGGATGGCCCCACGTTACACAGACACACACAAACCATTTCGGTGTTCAGGGCTTCAAACAGAAATATTATGTAATATAAATCGAAAAATAGTCGAATGTAGAAAACACTGTACGCTTTTATCACACCGTCATTCGCCCTTTCCCTCCGCGTCACTGTACTCAAACTTCAAATAGTCCCGTTTAAATTTTCAACCGGCGCGAGCAGCCCGGATCGATGGCACAGGGAGGGAGAAGAAGAAGAAGCGTAGTTGGAAGAAGCGGTGCGCTGCTGACGGGCGCCGGGGCCCACAGATAGGGGACTGCAGGGGACTGCAGGCGACTGCAGGCGATGAGAGACTATCTATAGCGACGGTCCCAGGTGGCTCGGAATCGCGCGTTCATTGTTTATTCCTTTGGATGACGAGATGTGGCTGCAAGGACGTGAGGAGGAAAAAAAAAAAAAGGAGAAAAAGAAGAAAAAAAGAAAAGCGCGCCGCGTTTTATCCCAGCAGGGTGCACAGGAGACAACAGCCTGCCTCGACTCTTCGACTCTCTCTTGTTTTCTTCCGCCCTTGCACCTTTCTTTCTCTTTCTCGCCGATATATATATTTTTTTCACCTCGTGCCTCTTGTCTCGATGGTCAGGGGGCATTGTGAAAACACTTCTATTTTTAATGTAAAAGAGAGAAATGCTTGTCTGTCTTTGTTTGTTTGTTGTTGTTTTTTTACTGTTAAAGACAGTCGGCATTTGTGGAACGTGTAAAGAAAAAGGGTTGGGGCATCGACTTAAACTGTGTTTCGATTATATTATTACATATTATACTATTGGCAGAGAAACACAGAGAAACACTGTAGCATTTCATTTAGGCAAATAACAATGAATCGATCTTATTTTTAAAAACATTTCTACTCGTGGGGCATTCAGAAACTACTGCCCAACACACACACACAAAATAACACACACATACACACACACACCTTATTTATTTATGCTCTGCAAACATATCGACGGCATCGCATTACATTTTGCATTATATATGTGGCTGTGTGTGTGTGTGTGTGTGTGTGTGTGTGTGTGTGTGCGTGCGTGCGTGCGTGTGTGCGTTGAGCAGGTGGGCAGCAGGGTGGAGTTCCAGTGTCAACAGGGCCACCTGTTGCAGGGCTCCACCACCAGACTGTGTCTAACAGAACTCACCTGGAGCGGTACACAACCTACATGTATCCGTAAGTACTACTAACCCCCTCTCTCTCACAACCTCCCACTCTCACGGTCCCTTGTGCTCACTCTCTCACCTGCTCTCTTACAACCTCTCTCTCTCTCTCTCTCTCTAATGGCCCCTCACTCTGTCAGTGTCTCTCTCTCTCTCTCTCTCTCTCTGTCTCTCTCTCTCTCCCACACACACACCATGCCATCATCGTGGTCACCTTCAGCTGCTCTGCTGGAGACGGGTCCCTGGCCGGGTTCGACCTGGCAAGGGACCCGTCTCCAGCAGAGCAGCTAGTGTTTGTACACCCCCTGAGTTAAGGATGGATGGATCATCTTAGTTGGTGGCCCTCCAGGGAAATGTTTCCCTCTGCCCTTTTAATCCATCTGCTTGAGTGGTGGGCAGACATAGTGGGCACACAGGGGGCACACAGACAGCTTTGTTGGTTTAATTTTTTTGTTACATATATATATATATATATATATATATATATATATATATATATATATATATATATATTTTGCGTGTGTGTGTGATGATATCAACATGTATTGGATTTTAATCAGAAGAAAAAATGGTATGCCTTAAGTCATGTTCACTTGAGTCCCGGTCAGCCACCATGCGCGACCCACTCCATTGTTTTCCTATGGGGAAAGCGGCGGGGTAATTTCAGGGAGGGGGAGGGACATGTGCTTGTGCTTGTGGTTTTGTTGTGGCTGCTTCGCATACAACAAACTGGTGCGGTGCACTGGAGGGAATGCAAATGATATTTAGTACAGCTCGGTTCCTTATCCAGACACAGGATGTAATACCCGGCAGAGTTTCCTAGTGCTGAGCAGGCAGAAACACTAATACCTAGCCTTCACAGTCCGCCTGATCCCTCAAGCACTGCGCCCAGTGTGTGTGTGTGTGTGTGTGTGTGTGTGTGTGCCTCTGTGGGTATGCCTGTGTGTGCATGCCTGTGTGCATTTGTGTGTGTGTGTGTGTGTTTATGTGTATTATTGTGTTTGGCTAAGTTGCTGCATATTTGGCTGCTGTCTCTCCAACTTTGTGTGTGTGTGTGTGTGTGTGTGTGTGAGCGCGTGCATGTGAGAGTACACACACACTGTGAGTGTCGTGCCCCGGGTTCATTGTAGGGATTAGAATCCTCTCAGATTCCTTTCATGTAGATTGAACATTGACATTGGCTACCATTTAAACTCAGTCTAAAGTGTGAAACTCACGGCTGCTTAGCGTTTCAGGAAGAGCTCAAAGGGGATTACATGGACACTGTTACACTTCAACGGGATACAATCGATCTAATGGATGAAATCACCAAAGTTACCATGTGCCGCTGTAGCGCTGCTCATCGCCCCCGGCAACGTAACATGTTGACGTGAAGACACACAACCATCGAAAACGGTATCAAATATAACAAACCTTTAGACTTTTGCCGCCAGCGTCACATCTGATAAGCGCCCCCTCAACTTTTGAGGGGGCGCTAATGGACGGAAAGGGGCTCCGCAGCCACCGCACGCGGTGCATTTTCAGCAGGGCGCCCCGGGGCTGTTGTGTTTTTTTATTTTCATTTATAGACATATAGATATAGTTGACATGAACAATTGTAAAAGGTCCTTGCCAGCGACGGTCACAGCAGGAAGCATGTTGCGCCGACCCAGTATTCTTCCACACAACACGTAAACCCTGGCGTGACGAGCGCACGTCACATGCAGCTGCCATTCTCCTTTTCCTGTGTCCTCTACCCGCTGTTTGTGTGTGTGTGTGTGTGTGTGTGCTTGTTTGTTTTCTGTTTTCGGGGGGATATTGAAATTAGCGCAGTGAGGAAAATTAGAATTCACCGACAAGTTCTCGCCAGTGTATTTTAGGCGGCCGCGGCACGCCAGGGGCCAGCCTGGTTTCCTCGCCGCCGTCTGTGCCAGGCTGCTGAGGTATTCCCGTCGCGTTCTGTGGCGACATGACTCCAAATACTCACGGATACAAACACTTGTGGGGAGACGCAAAACCTCAGGAGTATTGTCTGAGCTGTAAATGGACACGGACTGGTAAAACGGGCGTTTGACCTTACATGTCTTCCTCAGACACTTGAGAGATGATAGATGGAGAATGTCATTCCCTGCAGCGTCGCTTCACAACTCTCCCAGCGGCACCAGACACAGTGCTTGTCATTTGAAACACAGCTAGTGTGAGCTCCATGCTCAAGTTTGATTGGGTGGTTCTCCTCTCTCGGTTCATCGCTGTTGTGTTTAATGCCTGTTTTCCCTTTCTTCTTCCCTATACACAACATGTATTCATTATCTTTGGCGTCATGCAACGTAAACACAGATTGCATTTGAGAGGTCCTCATGAATAATACGGCCAGTTATTTTCCGAAACGGCGTTATAGGTGCCAGCCAGTAAACACACCAACTGCTCCTTTTTTTTTTTTACCGCCGCCCGTTCGCCGCCTGAATCAACAGTGCTCCCACGGAGTAGAAATCTCATCGAAGAATGAGCTTTCTTTTGTATTTGTATTTATTTTTGTGCTTTCTAGAAAGTATGCGGTATAGGGCTTGTACGGGATTTGTATCAGAGTGTGTTATGGGATTTTTTTGTTGGTGATACTCCACCATATTGAGAGGACTCAAGAGAGTTGTAGTACTATAAAATCCTAAATCAACCTAAATATACCGTATCCAACCCAACTAATGAAAATGTTGTTTTCCCACGTCTCGCATGGGAAACGCTGCGGCAGTTTCAAACACAACAATGTCTCCCCATAATGACAAATCATTTCACGGTGAATTACTAAACAATGACCAAAAAAAAAACACAATACTACCAACATAATAACTTTCATTCCAGCGCTCCTACGCTTCCAAAATGGAGGCGGTCATTGCGATGTGACAATGTGGCGCAATGTACAAGCCCTACAGCATGATAAGAAAGCAACACATATATATATATATATATATATATATATATATATATATATATATATATATATATATATATATATATATCTTTTATTATAAAGGAGACAGAGCTGCCAGCGGGGTTAAACTGCAGAGTAGATGTTGCGATGCCGTGAGTCAGCAGAAGGTTACTGGACTACCTTGTTTTTTTTACTGTACGTGTTTTACTGCACACACCTCACCTGAAGCGTCACTCAAGCCACCTTTTACAGCCCCGGTCTATCTCTCACACACGCACATACACACAGATGCATGCACACACGCACGCACTGATGCACACTCACACACGCACAGATGCATACACACAGATGCATGCACACACGCACACGCACTGATGCACACACGCACACTCACACACGCGCGCACACTAAATGTAGCTCACAGGAGGAGGAACGTTTAGTGTCTGGATGCAAAATTGTTTTTATTTTATCGGGAATTTGAACAGTTGTCACATTGTTATGCGTTCATTTCATCCAGATGCCTAATGGGTGTTTTAAAAGAAAACACACAGATTTCAGGCCTTATTAGGATTATAATGACACATTTTTAACCACTCTCTATTAAGTTTAGTCGTAGTCGTTGTGCTGGCTAAACATGTCTTTGTGCTTTGAAATGTTGAATACAAAACGCCGCCTGAATATGCGCTCCTTGATGGCACGCAGTTTTAACGGCAGGCTTTTAACATTATAAAATAATTACCCAGGGACCGAAGGCTTTTAGCACCGTGTTGCCAAAACACCAACCTCCAGTTGACAAGTTGAGGCCTGTTCATGTGCGAGCGTCAGCGAGTGTGCTTAGCCTAATTAAACAACCTATCGTTTATAGCGGAAATTAAGTTAATGAATGACTTGTGAAAAGTGTACGAATCAAAGAGCTAGATGAGGTGAGAAGATACTGCACTGTGAAGTAGCTGTGTGTGTGTGTGTGTGTGTCTGTGCGTGTGTCTGTGTGTGCGTGTGTGTGGGTGTATGTGTGTGTGTGTGTGTGTGTGTGTGTGTCTGTGTGTGTGTGCATGTTTGTGTGCGTGGGTGTGTATGTGTGCGTGTGCATCTGTGTGTGTGTGCTTGTGTGCACGTGCATGTGTCTGTGTGTGTGCATCTGTGTGTGCACGCACGCGTGTCTGTGTGTGTGTGTGTGTGTGTGTGTGTGTGTGTGTGTGTGTGTGTGAGGCTTCAGTGAGAGAACAACTGAGGGTCAATGCGCAGGTGGTGAGTGAGTTGGATGCTCTCAGAGTGGCAGGCAGGCTAGCAGGTGAGTCACCGCTGCGCTACAGTGGCCTTTCATGGGCTCTTAATGCCATTAGCCAGACGTGGAGGAGAGGAACAAGCCAGGACTAGGGATTCATCCAAGGTCGGGGTGGCTGAACTAAAAAGTGTGTGTGTGTGTGTGTGTGTTTGTGTGTGGTATATTTTCTAGATCTGTGTTCACATAGAACACAGGTATCACCATTACCTTCCCTGTCCCTTGCTGAGATCCATAAAAATACAGCGTTATTCTACAGACGGACACATAAACCACACCTTAACCCTTCACATACACCACTCCGTTGTTATGTACTTCTTTATTATTTTGTATTTAGTATTTTATTAAATTTTTCTACTGAAAGAAATTATGTTTTGGATCTTTAGAAAGGCGTTCACGAGACCTCTGTGTGTGTGTGTGTGTGTGTGTGTGTGTGTGTGTGCGTGTTTGTACGTGCGTGCGTGTTTGTGCGTGCGCATGCCTCGTAGGTGTGCTCATGCCTTGTGTTCGTGCGCGTGTGCACGTACATGCGCGCGTGTGTGTGTGTGTGTGTGTGTGTGTGTGTGTGTGTGTGAAATGAGCACAGTTCCACACCCAATAACCTTGAAGGAGAGGGCGGTGGCGCTCCTAGAGACCAGGAGCGCGTGTACACACGTGTGCTTCGCATGTTACTTGTCATGACACGCTGTGACTCTGATGTCCACTGCCAGACTCCGCAGACTCTCTGCATGTATACAACTCCTGTCCCTCACATGAGTTCTTATTGGACAGTTTTCTAATTAAAATACTTTAGAAAGTGAATAAAGTTCATATTTTTCTATAGGCAATCAGGATATGAATAATGTGCATAATGGAAACCATAGTCTGCCTCTGAATATGAATGTTTCGGCATGCTTCCTTTTCTCTATTTTATAGAGAACTCTTTTTTTCCATTCCATATACATGTTCGAGTAGCAGAAAGCAAGCTTCTGGTTCCTACAGATACTTTATTACATGTTTAACTTTACTTGGTTATCTTGCTTACCTGTATGGTTGAGGAGAGTTTGGTACGCAAGCATTTCATTGCCAGCAGTGACTGCTACTGCCTGTTTTGTTGTGCATTCGGTAAATAAAGAACCTGAACTTGAACTCGACCATCATGTTTTCCTCTTATCCCATCTTAGCTCCCCTGTGCATGTAGATTTTGTATTCCTCTGTCTCTCTCCTTCCCACTCCCACATCTGGCTCTTAAAGCCTGGTCTTAAAGACTGGTCTTAAAGCCTGGACTTAAAGCCTGGTCTTAATGCCTACGCCTGCTGCTGCTGCTGTTGTTGTTACTGTGGGAGCTTTTAGTGCTCCTGTCTGCCTCCACGCCATTCATTCCCAGCCCCTCTTATCAGAATGCACACGTTGCAACACAGTTCGCTTGGGCCCACCGTTTGATGTGAGCTCTTTGGTATGGATCTGTGATCCCAGCTCTTATTGTAGCAGAATTGGGAGCTATTGACGTCGGCTGTTGCGTGTGATAGAAATGTGTTATTTGTGTTTTTGTGTATTTTAGTGTATTTGTCATTTTTACTGCTCTGTGCAATTGCGGCCTCTGTTTAAAAGTAGTATATACACATACGCTGCGCAACTGCAACTGACACGGTAAACCATTTTTCGCCGTTTCATGTTCATGTATTTTGTGTAAGAAAACACTTTGGAAACAAAAGTATGTAAATGTTTTTTGGTGTCTCCGTCTGTCTGTCTTTCTGTGTCTGTCTGTCTGTCCGTCTCTCTCTCTCTCTCTCTCTCTCTCTCCATACTACATACTACCTCTCTCCCCCACTGTACCACCACAGCCCACTCATGCAAGCAGCCGCGCAGCCCGGCCAGCGCCGACGTGGTGGGTCTGGATCTGCCGTCCTACGGCTACACCCTGGTGTACGCCTGCCAGCCCGGCTACTTCCTGTCGGGCGGCTCGGAGCACCGCGTCTGCCGCTCCGACGGCAGCTGGACCGGCAAGGTGCCCGTCTGCAGAGGTAAACCCCCCCCCCCCCCCCCGCCCCCCCCCCGCACCCTCCTCACCCTCCTCACCCTCCCCGGCTTGGCTTAACTGAGATGACATTGCGTGTTTTAATGGGCTTTATGACACGGCTTTGTTGAATACTTGATTCTGATTGGTCAATTACGGCATCCTATGGTCTGTTAATTATAATAATAATACATTAAATTTATATAGCGCTTTTCAAGGTGCTCAAAGACGCTTTACGCAGAGACACAGGGTAAATGTAAGGTACATGCAAGAGATGAGTGAGGAGTAGAGGAGACATGAAAAGGGAGGGACGGGAGAGGAGGGAAGGAGATTAACTATTGAACGCCTGCTTGGAGAGGTGGGTTTTGAGGGCCTGTTTGAATGATGGCAGGGTGTTGGCCTGTCGGATGTGGTTGGTTGTTTCTGAATAGCAGACCACTGCTATGACTTCTCATAACTGCTATTGCTACAGATGCTATTTCCAATTCGGTTATTTCCATTTGTTTTTTTTAAGCGGAAGCAATACAATCTTTTTTAAACCAATAAAATCATTTTTTGAGTCAAATGATTGATTTTGTTTTGTAAGTAAACGTGTAATGTAAAGCGGGATAATGTACAACAAGCCTGTCATTATTGCGAAATAAACCCCGACAGGGTGATGCAGGACCCCGACACGAAGCGTGGCGTTCAAGTGAGTGATGTGTATATATAAGCGTGGGGTTCCTCTAAAAGGGTTGAAGAAGCAGAACAATTGGTCAGTGGTTGTGTGTGTGTGTGTGTGTGTGTGTGTGTGTGTGTCAGTGCTGTAATGTATCAGTCGCCATCTTCGCCGACCTACGTCAGCGAACTAATGCCATGTAAATGGTTGCGAATGTTTAGGGTTAGGAAACAGCTTCTTTTGTTTATTTTGTTTGTTAAAGTGTACTCTGCGCCATGTTTTTAATCACCTTTTCATATATATGCATAGAGCCGGAAAAGTAAAAAAAAAAACATCACTCACTTCCACTTCCATATAAATGAGTGCGAATGTTTAGGAGGAAAGAGCTTCTATTGCTGGTTTTGTTTGTTAAAGTGTACTCCAACCCATGTTTGTAATCATCTTTTCATATATATATTCATAGAAAAAAAAAACACACACACACTTCCACCGCTGCTCAATAATACCACCACACAAACACTAGAGTTGATTAAAAATCACTTTGCACTCTATTGTGTGCAGCGCGCCAATATTGATGGTTTGTTGTTGTAGTTTTTAATGTGTGGTGTGCCGTCGCCAGTGGCTCGGTGACACATGAAACTGTGGCCGGCGTGTTAAAAAGTTGAATGTGTATTTATTTGTACGATTGTGCCCTTGGGTTGTTTATCCGTTGCTGCGTGTCCATGTTCTTTCTATATTCCCCACCAAAAAATGTATGTGTCTGACTTAACTTTTGTCCGTCCTCCCACAGCCGGCTCCAAGTCGCAAGAGAAGAGTGCCAAACCGATACCGGGCACGGCGAGCCCCAAGATAAACGGTAAGCGCTGCGGACAGCGGTCGCTCACTCCCCATCACACCTTACTGGCAATAACGGGACCGCCGCTGTGGAGCCTGGGTCCTGTTATCGCCCTCAGCAACAACATAATGGGCCGGCATTACACACCCGCTCCAATTACCTCACGTCGTGAGGTGGAGCGCCACGTTCCTACCTGAGTGTTACACCTAGCTCGCTGTTAGCGCAAGCTAAACACGGGTGCCACATCGCGGCGTGACCACCACCCAGTTGTAGACCCTTATTGCCTGCTTGTTTTTATTCAGACGTTGGTAACATCTCCAAGCCAAATTGGCTCCCGACCGCCATGGGGAGGCTCTGCGGTGCTTCGTGTGGCATCGCAGTCGCCTCGCTGTTCGTTTCGAGGCGGCTTCTTCGCTGTTTAGGCGGATATGTGTGGTTATGCAAATGACTATATTAACGAATGCAGTACAAGACATGCCGCTCACATCAGCGACAATCGGAGTCTGGGGCCATTCAAAGTTACCAAACCACTTCCATTGCTCTACTGTTTATGGGGCTCCGAGGTCAAAAGAGAATAAATTATCAATTATGATTGTCAATTATGATCACAATGAGGCAATATCTAAACATCATAATCCCATGCAAAGATAATTAAAAGATCCTTATCAACAGTTGGGCATTTAGAAAAAATATATGTAATTACCAAGCATCGCTGTGTGGGCGGAGCCTTTTAAAGCACTACGTGCAAACTAAAGTGAATGAGTGGCACAGAAGGTTAATAAAAATGATAATTGAAAATGTATAGATTGTGGATATGGGTTTGATATATCTGTGTGACACATCATAACAGATACGGGATAATCACTCAATTAAACATGTAAAGTTATATTCTGTTAGCTTTATATTTTGTGATGACAACATTGGGAAAAAATAATTCAACTCACCCTATACATGGGAAAGTAGGGCTATATGACGTACACAGTCATCAATATACTTTTTCTTTTTTTAATTTTTTTAATTTATTCTTTCTTTTTGTTTAAACTGGCAAGTCATTAAGAACAAATTCTTATTAGCAATGGCGGCCTGGCAAAAGGCAAAGCCTCTTGGGGGAAGTAGGTAGGGGCTAAACATAAATGTCAAAAGTTAAAAGACAGCAGCACACATCCAAACATATCCAACACACCCACTTCTTAAATACAATCCCAATAAGCATGACATAAATGGCATTCAGTACAGCAGCATCAGACAGAACAAGAGAAGCACACACAAGCAGTAAGACAAACAGGCAGGCAGCAGCCTGCCTGTTTGCAACAGCAGCAACAAGAGAGCAAGAGCATGAACGAGACAAGAGTAAGCAGCCGACAGACAAGACTTGGGGAGACAGCCGCATGTATCAGTGACAATGTCCATAATACGAGTCCTTGGGGATAAAACTGTAGATTGTTCCAGTTCCAGTGAGTAAAAATAAATGAGCAAACGGTAACCTGCAGTGTTTCCCCTATTTTTTAATTCAACCCCTTCCAGTCCCGGATGACGTGTTCGCGCCAGACTTCATATGGAAAGGATCCTACGACTACAAGGGCCAGAAGCAGCCCATGACCCTGACCGTCACCAGCTTCAACGCCACCTCGGGCAAAGTCAATGGGACTCTAACCGACAGCAACACAGAGTTTTTCCTTTCCGGTAAGTAAGAAAAAAAAAGAAAAAGAGAAAAAAACCTTCATAAAATAACGTGCTCCGGTCCTTCCACTGTTTGGCACGTTCATTTATTTTGCACGGCACCTTGTGTCAATCAGTCAATCAGCGGAAATTAACTATTGGCTCTAAAGACGGATACATTAAAGTCTCAGCCGCCTTAAAAGGTCTGGCTCTCCTCCCCTTCCTCACTTTGCCTTCTCATCTATCCACCTTATTGCTTGTACCCTCCCTCTCCATTCACTCAATCTTGCCTCGCTACTTTTCCCTTCTTCTCATTCACTTTCCTGTTCTCATCCAATTTCTGCTGCCTTCCTCTCACCCCCCCCCCTCCCCCATCACCCCCCCCCCCCTCCCTCCTCCCCTCCACTCCTCTCCTCTCCTCTTGTTACCATTTCTCATTTATTCACTGTCTTCGATCCCACTCTCACTGTGCCCCGTGTTTTTGTTGTTTTTATGTGTGTGTGTGTGTTATGTGTGTCCTGGATGTATTCCCTTCCTGGTTGTTCACACACACACACACACACACACACAGGAGTGTACAAGAGCCAGGAGGCGCGGCTGACGCTGCTGCTCAGGCAGACCCTACCGCTGGCCCACAGCTCCTTCAGCAGGATCACACAGGACTCCTGGGCCATGGATGGATTTGTGAGTACACATGATGAATTATGGAGCGTGTTCCACTCACTCACTCACACACGTACACACACACAAACATACACACTCACACACGTACACACACACACACACACACTCACACTCACACACACATGCACTCACACACACTCACGTACACACACACACACACACTCACACACACATGCACTCACACACACTCACGTACACACACACTCACACACACATGCACTCACACACGCACACTCACACTCACGTACACACACACACACATCTACACAGAACAAGTAAAAGTGGACTTTTTTTGGGGTGGGGGGGGTGGGGTGGGGGGGGGGGTGGGGGTGCCTGATTGAAAAGTAGATTACTCGGGGGAAACTGAAACTGCTGTCGATTTCCATTCCAGCACTACAATGCGTCCATGCCGGAGTGTAAAAACATACAGCCGTGGGATGAAGCTCGCCTCAGCTGTTTGTCTCACGGCCGTTTCTTTCAATTAGAGACGAATGAATGGAGCCGTGATGGACTTGTTTCTGCTCGTCTTCTCTTCCTCTGTGAGACGACGTGTGTATACATGCGCTCAGAAGAAGAAGAAGAAAAAGAAGACGAAGAAGAAAAAAGCCTTTTCCTTTTAATCATGTTTCTAATCAACGCGATTTCGCCCTCGCGCCTATTAACGAGTCATTTCCACGGGGCCGCTCGAATCGTCGGTGTAATTGCATTATGCCGATGCATTGTCCGGGTTTCAACGGGGGCCAGGCGCGTTTGATTTTGCAGACAGTTATGGTCATTGATTGACAACTGAATAAAAAAAAATAAAAAAAACGCGTTTGAGATTTCATCCTTTTGATAAACGTCGAGGCGGGAAACGTGTTCATGCGGGGGCCATCTGCTTTCTGTTCCCCCGCTTCTGAAGCTCGATCAGAGGGAAGAACACGGTGAACAGAGGTCACCGGTGAACATAATGATAAAATAGTTTGACGTATGCGTCCGTTTCGATGTCGCAGGGAGGACGTGATCGTCTCCTCCTCGATCCTCCTTGCGTGTGTATACTCTCGTTTCTTGTTGTTTTTGTGTGCGTTTCCGAAGGGCATGTGCGTGTAATGATTTGTGTCCTACAGGTTTCCGCTGAGCCGGAGGGCGGCAGCTACGTGCTGCAGGGCTCCATTCAGGGTAAAGACTACGGACAGTTTGGACTACAGAGACTCGGTACGTGATTTCCATTTTGCTCCGGCTCTAAAACTAACTTTGAAAAAGAGAGCAGGCTGCTAAAAAGAAATATGGATGCAGCATCTTTGACCTCGCCATCAGGTCAAAGACGCTTAACTTTATTCTGGCACCGTTTTTGGGCAGTTAGAAATCTGATGGAAATTTGGCAAAGAGCGCTCAGTATTGTGAAAGTGAGCTAAACCTCGGGCCGGATGTGATTCTGTGGCCCGACGTGGCCTGTCAATCATTGAACACAGACGTTTCCTTTTTGGGAGCATTAATAATGACACAAAATATTTGAAGGTCAACTACGCCGTTTGCATTTTGGGAAGGGAAAGTTTCCACAGAGACCCCAACCTGATGAAATTGTATTGACCTGGGGGTTCGAGACAAGGTTACAGTTGATTCACTTTAATGCCGTTAGTGATTTTATAACGGTGTCCAGCTCGATACTGGAGGAACATCTCCAGGCGCTTGTGCATTGGTTTAAAGGAAAACCAAATGCTAAAAACAAATTATTTTAGTTGAAAAGCGATAAAGTAAAGTCGACCGGAAGCCGGGGCGAGGAGGTATTTTCTAAAAGTGTGATAGTTGGCAGGGACTAGCTCAAAACAAATGTTCAAACGCAATGTTTGGTTCTCCTTTAAACATCGGGCCGTGAAGACCGGTCTGTTTTCATCACTGATGCCTCCATTCCCAATCTCATTACCATGATATGCTTTGTATACGAGAGGATTTACCCAAGAAGTAGTCAGAAGTAGTCTGATGTGAGTTTTTCTAACACTAAAATGCTAATCCCTCTTTTTCCCCCTCCCAGTGATGAACTGGAAACCATCCACTTCAATGTGCCCTTTTTTTGACAACCATGAGTGATTTCCCCCACAAAGGGTTAAATGAGATGTTCTTTCAGGGTGACATGTTTAACAATCCTATCTCGCACACCAGGGACCAGCGATGGTCCTCTCTCCTGGGACAGGGTAGTCGCTCAGGACCGCTAATGAACCACGAGTCAAACTCATTTGTTTGTGAAATGCCAAACCAAATCAATTGGCGATAAAGGAATTAGAAAATCCTATAAAACTATAAAAGGGGACAGTTTGTTGGAATGGTAGTCACGCATGTTAAATGGGCCTCAAACCAAGTGTTTATTCCCCTCAAAAATGGCTCTCCATCTTTTCATTTTTCTTTGTTGAGTTTGTTTGAGTTATTCATTCCTCCATTCTTTTGTCAAACTTTCTCAAAAACCGAGTCTGTGATCAAAATGCCAAAGCTCCTCTAATTGAAAAACCAATCAAACTTCTAAAAGGGAAGCCAGATGTGCTCTGTATTAGTCGATAATAGACTACCAGCTGCTCATTAGGAACAGACGCTGGTAGTGCCGCTCGCTCGTCTCGTCTAGCCGCCGCGCCGCCACCGCCACCGCTGATGTCCTCTGCTGCCATACTGCCGTTCTTATCCTTCTAAGATCAGCCATCCTTATAGTGGACACTCCCCATCACTTTCACTCTCGCAGACGCCATCTTCATTGTCATTTTCATCATCATTGTTTCCTTTCTAGGCTTTGTGATCATCGTCATCGTCATCGTCATCATCATCATCATCATCATCATCATCATCATCATCGTTTCCATCCTAGTCAACGTCATCATCATCCTCATCCTCACTGTTCCCATCGTAGTCTTCGCCATCGTCGTCATTGTAGCACGCAACATCATCATCATCGGCGGCGGTGGCGGCGGCGGCGCCTGATTTCAGCGTCTTCCTCTCGGCCGCATTTTTGCTCGCCGTTCTGCTGCGCGTTAGTCGTCAGTGATCTGGCCGTTTTTTTCACCAACAGTGGTTTGTGTGTTGGGCTCCCCGCAGGCATGAGCGTGCGGGAGAACGTGACGGTGGCCGAGCCCGAGGCCAGCGGCTCCACCAACAGCAACTCCGTGGCCGTGGCCATCCTGGTGCCTTTCTTCGCCCTCATCTTCGCCGGCCTGGGCTTCTATCTCTATAAGCAGAGGTAACGACCTCTGTTTGTAGGCTTTGGTTTCTTGTGCTTTGGTTTCCTCGCAGAACAGTCTGGCTGTTCTGCGAGGGTCAAGTTGAGCGGAGGACTCAGGTTTGCGACATACGCGCCTCCAGATGTTTAGTCACAAAATGACATAAAAGACATAAAATAGCAGTGCCTCTCTCCACACACTCTGCCCCGCGGAAACGTACAATGAAGCTTTATGTGGCTGCTGCGTTAATGCCCAGAGTTATGTGGTGTGCGTTGTGAATACAGAAGGGAAATGCAGGATAGTGTTCCAGTGTTAGCACGGTCCAGGTATCAGTGGAATGAGTTTGACAGTTTCCTTGTTACTGAAGGAGATATTGTGGTCATGTACAATGCAACTTTGCAACGCACGCTTTGATAAGTTTAGATGTTGTAGTATAATGGAGTATAGTCGCGCGCGCGCGTGTG
The DNA here is from genome assembly GCA_030340625.1 of Merluccius polli. Lineage (NCBI taxonomy): Eukaryota > Metazoa > Chordata > Actinopteri > Gadiformes > Merlucciidae > Merluccius > Merluccius polli. The sequence goes on along the minus strand of JAOPHQ010002846.1, from coordinate 82,308 downwards.
TGTGTGCGCGCACATGCGCGCGTGCTCGCACCCACAGCCCGTGTGCATGTCTGTATTTCGACAAATCTCCATGTTTTTATCACACACACACACAGGGATACGCGCAGAACTGTCGAGATGCAAAATACATCGCCTTTGTTATGTTCATTACCCAGTGAAGCTGTCCGGCTTTGAGAATGCCACCCCCCCACACACACACACACACACACACACACAGTAGTACACAGTTCCACAGTTTAGCCGCATGTACCTTGTGCACAACCTCATGTCCGCACCAAGATAAGGGCAGCATGTTTATTGGCTTGGAAGGAGGAACAGGTAATTGGTCTCTGAGCTAATTTGCTTGTTTTGTGTGTTCGTGTGTGTGTGTGTGTTATTGTTCTCTTTGTCGTCGCAGGAAAACAGATAAAGCGCAGTACACAGGCTGCGCTGTCCATGAGAACAACAATGGGCAGGCCACTTTCGAGAACCCTATGTACAACACAAACGCAAAGGCCGCCGAGGGGAAAGTGGTGCGCTTCGACCCCAATCTCAACACCGTCTGCACCATGGTCTGATGTCTGCCAAGTAAGACAGAAGGGGCAGGAAAATGCAGTCAGCACACACGCACGTGCGTAGACGCGACACACGCATTGAATTTACAGCCACACACACATTCACAAAGAAAAAGAGATATACAATCGCAGGGCATGCATATATTTCCCGTTTCTGCTGACACACACACACACACACACATACACACACACACACACCATCTGGGAAACATAAAGCACACTTTGAGCAACAGTTATGACAATTCAATCATTTGAGAGGTAATGGAGGGCTGGAGGCCACGACTCTCTCCTCCACCTCCTCATCCTCCTCATCCTTCTCCTCCTATTCTTCTTCATAATCTCCACGCCGCTCGGTGCAGAGGTGGTTTTCTTTCTTTCTTTACACTCTGTGAGTGTCGGCTTTATTAAGAAAAAAGACAAATACAAATAAAAAATATCAAAGAGTATTTCCCATTCCTTAATGGCGACCGGGTGCGGGGAGGGCTAACTTGACGATGCCAAACTAAATGTTGAGTCTAGGCGACGTTGTTGTTGTGTTGAGGCCATTTTCCACGCAGTGGGCTGTGCAAGAGGGGTCCAGGAACTAGAGAAGAGACTTATGTGGGCACTGTTCTCCCTTCAAGGTTTATTTCCCCCCCGATTACCTCTACATGGATGTTTACCCCGACTTAAAAAAATAACGTTTCAATTTCCAGATTTTTGGGTGTGTTTTATTTATATCCGTACAGTGTTTGTACGGTTTTCAATGTCATGGTGTCCATCTGTGAATCTCTCTGCAGTGCTAAATCGAACTGTGAAAAGTATGTTTTTCTACAGTAGTTTTATTAAAAAAAAGAAAAATTTTCAGTATGTTGTACATGTACCGGGTCGCCATCTCTTATAAAACGGCGTTCTGTTACTGATTTAAGCACATTATAGTCTCGACTTTCGGTTCTTTTTGGTTTCAACAAGGTTTTTCTCTCTCTCTCTCTCTCTCTCTCTCTCTCTCTCTGCTCTGAAGTTGTAATTAAAACCTCCTTTATAATTAAAGCTTTTCTAAATGGAACAGATTTAACGGTACATTACGAGAGGCCTCTGGAGTTGCTGAGAGTCCAAACTACCTTGAATCTGTCGCAAGGAATGACACGGTCCGACGTCGACCGGCAGTCATGGGGAAAAGTCGCTCCAAGTAGATCGGCTATTAAGGGCATCGAATCTGTACTCTGTATATGTGTCACTGTTTTTTTTTATTTAGTCCGTTCACTAAGAGGGACCCGTGGCTTGCCTCCTCCGCGCGAATCACAAAGTGTATTTTATCTATCCACCACACCGTATGTACAGTACACACACACGTATGGAATTTGCACACGATGAGCCACCATCGACATTTCAACGACGACTCATGGAAACGAGTAATAAATCCAATGCTCTCATCCCATTTGAATCATTGCAGTGCCTTGAGAAAAACTTTAAAAAAAACTACTACTATATGGGCATACAAATTTGAAGGAAAACATATTTATTTTAATAGTGAACCGGTGACATTGGGGCGGCTGGGCGTTGAAGGGCAGACACTGAGGGTGGTTTGTGGTGTGGTTGTAATTTTTTTGTTTTATTAGCTCATACTTGTGCATGTCGGCCATATGTGATCCAGTGAAGCAACTGCTGCTAGCGCGCTTTGTATCTATTCCCCGTCACTGCTGTTACATTTTGTACATTTATACAGTTTTGATACCTGGTCCCCCCCCCCCCCCCCCCCCCCCTCCCCTCCCCTCCTCTCCCCCTTACCCCCACAGGTTACGTTGTGTTATTGATATGTAATATATATTTTGCGAGTTCACGTTTGTTATTGGGGAGAAACTAACGCGGCTGTGGAAAAGAGAGAGAGGAATCCCGCGCCACAGGTTGATTTGTTTTGAACACGTTTAACTGTATCCACTCTGGCGGTCGTCCAGTTGAAAAAAATAACGGTGTATATGTATACTGTATGTATATATATATATATATATATATATATACACATATACATATATGTATACTGTATGTACATACGAACACACTTTTATAAAGAGATCTATTTTTATGCAAATAAAAGATTTGTAAGTTATTGATTATATTGTGTACATTTTCACATGTAAATGTCATGTAAGATCAAAAAAAATGTTTTGTATTTTTTTCTTTATCTGCATAAATGTATAAATCCTTAATTTATATATAAAATATGAACTAATGAACTTAAATGTTGTTACTGTCTTTTATTGATGGAGATAACAGGGCCTGGTGTTTTCTTCTAATAATTGTCTTTAGCGTACGTCCAAATAACTATCCAACCTAAAGGTGTGAATGTGTTCATTGTCCTTGATAACAGTACCGTAGCTGGATTCATTTCTTAAAAAATGGCCTGAGAATAAAATCACTGCATACCACAGTGAGGTGCTGACATTTAATTAAGGTTGGACACTGTTCGTAAACGTGCTAACGAAAACCCAATGAGGGCAGTTTAGAAACCAAACACAAATGGAATACCGACGGTAAAAACTGGTCTTGCGTGTTTTAATGGCCAGTGCCGAAACCTTGTAAAAGTGCTGCACAAATATGAAGTGTGTGCGTGGGTGTGTGTGTAGAGATATGAGGAGGTTGAGCGATGGCAGAAAGCACATTATACTCATGATGGACTGCTGATCTGCAGGGATTATATTCCTTCAGTATCACAGCGTCTCCAACTTGAGTACAGTGGCGCAGCAGCAAAGATGCACACCCAAAAAAAAAACCCAGATCAAACTGTGCTGAACGCTTCAAACAGCATCTGTGTTTCATAGAGCTACATGAAACACCGACATTAAAATTGGATCTAAGAATTCAAATTGGGGAAAATGGATGAGAAAACCATAAATTTGCTGTTTGATGAACTCTCTGTTAAAAGTGTTATTTGCCACCGAGTTGGCTGCACATAAGGACGTGCCAAAATGGAAATTATATAACAATGAAAGACAAAAACACAAATGGCAGCAATAAATGTGTGGGAAGAAATGATGAGGCGCTGAGTGCAGGAGGAATGATGAAATGTGCGTCGGAGAGCAGGCATCGCCGAGCACCGTGGAAATCTAATAGCGGGCGGCAGAACGGTAGTTTGATGTACAATCCAGGTTAGGTGTAAACCCCAAATCTTAAAAGCAAGGATTAATGTATGGATTAGTCATATTTGCCCATGGGGATTTTCTACAGAGCTTTAAGCCTTAGCAAACACGCTCAGTGATGATCTGAGGAAGTCTTTGGGATATGTATTGCTCTGATAGAGTAATTGGAAATCAGCTACAGATAGATATACTGCATCTTCCAGATACTGTGCAAGCGCCATTCGCTTGGCGGGTTGCAGCATTTTCATAGACTTCATGAACTGCGTTTCTCTAGGTCTCTAGATTTCCAGTAAGACTTCGGATGTCAAAGCCGTCAAATGGAACCGGTAAATGCTGTGCTGAATGAAAAGGGGAAGGGCTCATGTTCAATTGAATCCAATGCCGGACAGACTAGGCTAAGTGGTGACTTAACAAAATGTGTTGCCCTGTTCTTGCAGCTTTTCTTTTGCAATCGCTGGGACATTGCCAGGGATGGAAAATCCATTTTCTAAAGAAGGCGAAGATACTCGGTCCCTTTAGAAGCACAACTGAGCCCATATCCTCTCAAACGTCAATATTTACCCTGATGTTCACCCAACAACCTTCAATGTTATGTTACCTATTGCAAAATGTATGAGATATGTCTCACCTTTGTTGGACTTCAACAGTCAACTAAATTCCTCGAAATACTCAGACCAAGCAATATTACGTTCAGTTTTTGGTCCTTCGATGTTTTTTGTTGCCCGTTCTTAGCCCACAGCAAACATCCTCCTCCTCCTACGACAAGAGAAGTAGGACTGTGTTAAGGTCTCCGACTGTCCTACCTCATTCCTATCAAAGCGTGACAGGTTCTGCTTTATTTTATGGATCAGCGACGTTGTTGGGGAAATGCTAGTTGACAAAAAACAAGTAGTTTTCGATTTGCACGCTCCTCTCTTCAGTAGAGACAGTTGTTGTGTACAGTAAAGCTCAACAAAGTGGCAGTCATCATAATATCAAAGTGTAGCTTGTTTTAGCATATCTCTCTGGAGTGTGTGTGGTTCATAGCTGGTTTACAGCCTCACCTGACCTGAGACTGATTACACACTGGGGCTGCACACCTGTGGTGCATGAACAATCATGGCACCCAGGATAAACCCGCTATCACCACACACACACACAAGAGAGAGAGAGAACTGTCATGGAAGCATAGACCATCTGCTCGGCTAGTACCATCTTGCCGTCTCCAACAAATGGATACTTAAATCAACAAACAACCTGTGTCTTGTGTCGGCGGGCCCCCAGCAAAAGCCACTGCTTTGGCGTGTGGCAGGGAAAACTGCTACACTCTCCTTGATGGCCAGCTGTAAATGTCTTAAATAGTAAATCAAGGTGACATGCTGATGTCAATACGCAATCAAGAGTTGTAGTCTTAATTGACCTGGTCAGGTCTTGATGGAGAAAACTAGGCCCATTAGTACAATTAGCATAGCAGTGTTTTTTGTGTGTGTGCTTTCACTATAATGAATTGCTTTCAGTGGATTCAGATTTGGCATGCGCTACCCGTTTTAAATTGTTGGACCATGGAGAGTCACGTAGCGTAATATGATGTTTTATCCTTGGATTAATTGATAGTCTGCCGTTTCCCCTCGCCAAAGTGCGAGAACATTTTTAAACAGGCAATTTAAACACCGCCATTGGGAAATTGGCATTGGGATACCCTGGTTGACGTCGGATGGATAGATATATCCAATTTGATTTCTGTCTGAAATACTCTCTGAATATGCATGAATATAGTGTGACGGGGCAGTTGATATCGATCTCTTCTGTCCACTACCAGACCAAGCTGGCTCCAATATTCAGGAGATGGATCGGTGAATTTATGCCCCAGTTGTGTCGAGTTAGTTTCCGTTTTTTACTATCAGGATGTAATAGCTTTGAGACTTTGGGTTTATTGGATTTGTTTCAAAGCCCACAGCCATTCTCTCCACTTATGGGCATAGCTAGTTTTGGCGGGACATGCGCCGCCTATCAGCTGACAGCTAACGTGATCCAATCAAACGCATGTACACTGAAAGGCGGTCAATTTAAGACCTTTCATCTCACACACACACTCTGCAAGTTAAGTGCTGAGCTGGCTTTCACCCACCACCACCCCAGCCTCCACCTGCTTTGGTTCTGCTCTGTATTGTATGTAACCAATGGGTCGAGATATCTGATGTACCCTATGTGGGAGGATTGTCTATTGCTCCCTATTTTCAAATGTTGTTATGCTGTATCTGACATATTTATGTCATGCCTTAAATCCTACAGCAGGGAGCAGCCTAAAGAGTGAAACCATACCTTCAAACTAAAGTGTATTACCATTTCATGCAATAAAATGGTTAAATCTATGACATGAGTATCCATAATATTTCAAATGAATGACTACTGAGTGTCAAGTTCAATTAAGTATCACATGATTATCACCAACATAAAACCTGACACTCAACAGCATGTCATATGAGTTAACAGTGCCTGTCTGTAGTCTATCAGTTGCATATCAACAAACTATAATTTGGACGATTTAAGTAAAGTGAAACCTTCTCGGGAGTAGTAGTGTGATCATCTACAGACAGGACAAGGGAATGTAATTGAATGTCTACTGCACATATATCAATCTATATTTCTAAACAGAAACTAAGTCCATGATGTTACAAATTCTTGAATTTGTCAAATAAAAGTCCAAGACATTAAAATAATATATTTTTTATTTCACAAATGACAAGAACAAAGTAGCCCAAAAAGGTTATACATTTTTTTTTTTTTTTAACTTTATACGTATCATTTAAACGTTTTTTAAAATCATAAAATCATTATGAAAATCAATCCTATTTTACTTATTTATCATATTTTAACAAAGTGATCACAAGGAGAGGATGACTTAATAAGCTGCATATATTGCATAAAAATGCGCTGTGTAACCTATGACCTTTGCAAAACATTAGCACATTGTGAACACAGTGTGCATGATTCATTACTGCACTTTAACTTTCTTGGTTTGGAGAAAAATGTCACCATGGCTTTCAAAGTTGTTAGTATTTCACCTTAACAATCAACTGACATGAAGGTAATAGGCGATTTATATACTTACCCCACCCACGCCTACAGTATCTGTTCCGGAGACATGGATTCGAGTCCCACCAAGAATTGTATCCTTGGAATCCACAGTCACAGACTGACATCACAGTCACAGACTGGTAATGGGAACTTATTTGTCGCAAGCACCTGGTAAGTGTGTGCCATGGAGATCTCCATTACACATGGCTCAGTCTTATAATGCCTACTAGGAGAAGACGTAGGCCTAGGCAAAAGCAATTTACAATAATGGTGGGCTAATGGCTAGTGTCTGCACATTATTTCTGCTGCCCAAAATGCCAAAGCATTCTTCAGACCCATTATGGCCACTAAATATAGGCTATGTAGGCACTACAAGCACTTTATAGGCCTAGACCACCACACCTGAAAACCCTCTTAAGTGCATGTGTTGTCCTGCTCCAGGTGGGGTGGCTTGGAGGGAAAGCATTTTTTTTTTTTTAATCAGCTAACACCCTTTCAGTAAATATAGAATAGTGTATAAGACTGAGCCGTGCGTAATGGAGCTCTCCGTGAGACGTGTGTACCCGGAGTGGCGACAAATATGTACCATTACCATGTAATCTGAACATATCAAGTGGACGAACAGGTGTGACCCATATAATAAAATTCGATGTCACGCCGAGGCTAATGTGAGGTTATTGCCCTTTTTTCCTGTAGGAGTCATAGGAGCATCGGCTAGACTTTGTCTCCGTTGCCATATATGCATACTAAGGCATATCAACGCGTCCGTATTTTCTCCTTAGTTTATTAATAATGTCACCCCGCAAGCAAACATTAAATCCCACGTCCATACGCCATGCTAGTAACACAATTTAGTCAAATTTAGCAGTAGAGTGACAACATGAGATGAATAACATAGTTTACACTGGTTTTACATCCCCGAAAACTTCAATCTGAAAATGTAATTATTGGATGCTCATTCTTTGATTTTTCACTGTCAATATGGGACCTAGAGAGAGAGAGAGTGGTCCACAAAGCTACACTGACCCTTCTCACATTTGATACGTGAAGCTGATGAAAAATGAAGTTTGAAAGAAAGATATTAATTGGTTTATTCACTGTTTACATAATCAATAACAAGTGGGTGAGCACAAAAGGAATAACTACTGTGTTGCCCACTGTTTGCTTTAATACACTCTGGCAGAGGTCCAGGAACCCCTGGAGGAGGATGAGGACGTGAGGATAAGGACTCATCCAGGCGTCCCGTTCTTCGCCTGGTGAAGAGGAGAAACCGACACGCGCTGATCCCAATAATAAACAGGCATGTGAGGGCTGGGACACTCACTGTAAGTCATGAGTGGCGAGCATAGGGTAGTCTGCCAGGCGCAGGATACCGACATGTCAAAGTTAATCACACTCCACATTAAGATGACCCCAAAACAACGTACACAAAACATTGAACACACATGGCAGTGTGGCGTTTGCATGCATACCGTTCTGAATGGTCCCTCGAGAAGCAGCTCTGCTTTATTGAGTGGACTTAATGGCTGAACATAAGGACAGGGTACTTGGGGGGCCTATCAAGGACATTAAACACATAATCTCTGAAAAAACGATGAATCTACATTACAATGGTCAGACTTCCTTTATCAGAGCACAACAGAACATATCCAGTATGTAGGTATGTATGTATGTAGGTAGTAGGTAGGTAGGTAGGTAGGTATTTGTGTGTGTGTGTGTGTGTGTGTGTGTGCATGTATGTATGTATATATGTATGCATGTATGTTATACATTTGTACATCAATTCTGTCATCTGTTTTTGTCATTTACTGTTTTGTTTTGTTGAGTTGTTGGTTTGTTACGGTTATTATTAGTATGTTCTGTCCTGTATTGTTTTTTTAAAGACCCCCCCAAAGAGTTCTCCTGGTAGGTCTCAGGGGGGCCCTCATGGCACCTGGGGGGGCCAATCCAAATCTCAGTGTATTTAGCAATGCAATATACATTCACGCTCTGCAAATGAGATGAAGAGGTGTAGACGTTGTGTAAATGAGCATGTTTCTAATTGAGTGGCTCTCTTAACTGGTAAGGAAAGAAGTGAGCAATCTAGATAGTTAGATAGATATATACAGGGGCGGACTGGGAACAAAAATCGGCCCTGTCAATTTTGTCCTGGACCGGCCTTGGAGTTGCGCGATTGTTGGCGGGGGGGGGGGGGGGGGGGGGGTGCTGCGCGATTGTTGAGGGGGGGGGGGGGGGTGCTGCGCGATTGTTGAGGGGGGGGGGGGGGTGCTGCGCGATTGTTGACGGGGTTCTTCAAAAAAAATGTTTAAAAAAATCGGAAAAAAAAGGGCCGATGGCCGACGGCCGTAGACCCACACGGCCGTTCTGGACTTCTCCAGAACTCACAGATGGCCAGTCCGCCCCTGGATATATAGATATATAGATAGATAGATAGATAGATAGATAGATAGATAGATAGATAGATAGATAGATAGATAGATAGATAGATAGAGCAATCTATATTGGACATATCTGCAGATAGTAGTGTCAGCCATTAGAAGGAAGCAAATATATACTGTATATGTGTGTGTGCATCGGCAGGTATATATACCTGCCCAAGCACACACACATCTTGGCTACCATGTCACATCAGTCACGTTGGGCAATTCTCTGAGGCAAATCATTGAGAAAGCCAGATCCCTTAGACATCAAATGGACACATTTAATATATGCTTCTCTCACCACAGACTTCGCCACACAACACAACCTGAAACACCTGTTTTCTTTCTTTCTTTCTTTCTTTCTTTCTTTCTTTCTTTCTTTCTTTCTTTCTTTCTTTCTTTCTTTCAAAACCCCATTATATGTATTGTAATTCTGTTTGCCTTCACAGACTCGTTTGCGGTTGTCATCATGAAACTTCAGGCCTCAGGAAGAATCTCCCTCTGGAAGATTCTGGCGAACAGGAAATCCCAGTAGCGGAGGGGGAAACGCGTCTTTCTGATGGCTGTAGCCTGTGAGTGAGTAATTGCTCCCCCAATTGAAACGGCACGTATAATATTTAATTCTGGGGCCCCAGAACGACTGAGGAGCAGCCCTGGTCTCTCCCTCCCTCTCACATACTAATTCTCTTGCTGCCTCAGTCTTGTTTTCCCTTGCTGCTTCGTCACGTGTTTTATCAATGTTCAGAAGTAAACAGACGTGATTCAACAAACGGTTAAATTGTCGACAATTACAGCGATGCACAAAATATTTGTTGAATGTCAAGTTTCCATTTTTCACATTTCTACGCACTCCTGCTTGTTATAGTTTTAGTTTGCAAATACTGAACAGAAATGCATAGCAAATATGACTAGATGATCACATCAGGAACAATAATGTGTCTTGCACATTGCAAGGTTTTTTATTTTATTGAATTAACGCTAGAATCCATCTGTTTGTGTTGAATTCAGGGCGCTCAGTCTCCAACTATTGTTTTACTCACTCACAACAGATGTCTCAGTCTTACCTAAATACTTCACACCAAGTGGGTTCTTTTCTTTCTTTTTATATATTGAAAGGTAAAATAATATGCCACATAAACTGTGTATGTGAGGACGTGCCACAGTGGGGGACATTAAACAATGATGCCTGGTGTGTTTCGACCTTGATACCCACATTCTACCATCACGCGGGAGATGGATAATGTGATACAGGAATTCATTCATGTAACCATCATGCGGAAAAAAATAGAAATGAATGTCAGCTCACACCTCAGGACTTTGTTATCAATCATGTGAACCCGACATGCTGGGTTTTTTTGTTTTTGTTTTTGTATTTGCTTCCTCATGTCACCACATCTCTAGGATACTGCGTTGTTTTGAAGACCGCAAGCTGACTCAGGCGTGTGTGTGTGTGTGTGTGTGTGTGTGAGTGTGTGTGTGTGTGTGTGTGTGTGTGTGTGGGGGGGGGGGGGGGGGGTCGGGGTGTGAGTGTTGTGTGTTTTTCCATAAAGACAAGTGGGCATGGTGAGGCTGGAGTTGACCTATAGCCTACAGTGTTGTGGTGTCACTTTCCATTAATTTTCCAAAATTAGATTGACGTCACGATCAATGCCTCAGCGGGTGGAGGTGGGCTGATATCAGCAGCCATAGTCTTGACGCTGCAAAGGAAATCTAATTTTATTTTGAGACCGTAGAGATCGATTTCTTACTGAAGAGTCTAGCCCAACCGTGGTCTGCTATCAGAAGAATGGCTTCGAAGTCCATTAGAAAGAATATTGAGGTTTAGTGGTTTTTTTGGTTTTGTCTGGTTGGTGTGTCGAGAGTCAGCCCATAGGTTTGTGAGGCCCTAGATCTTGAAAAAGTTTCTGATCCTGGCTGCCATGATTGTTTATGAACCACAGGTTTGCAGGCTGTAAACCAGCTATCAACAACACACACTTCACATACCCCCAACACTAAATTGAAGCTGGGGAGAATCCCCAGCGTCTCTGGGCTGGCCGTTTGCAGGGGCTGGCTGGATGGGCTCGGAGGAGGCTTGACAGTTGGGCTGCCGAGGTAGCTCAGAGGAGGGCTTGGAACAGCCCTCGGTAGGTCCCCCCCCTCCACCAGGGCGATGGCGCACGATCCCCCATCTCCTCCTGGAGCGTGGGCCTTGGACTGCTGTGCTGGCTGGCAGAGGTGCGGCTGGACCTGGGCTGCTCCAGGCTGGATCTGGGGGAGGCTAGCCGCAGACGGTTGCCCATGATGGCGGTTGCTGTGCTGTCTCCCCTCTCCTCCACTGGCCGTCGCTGCCATTGAGAAAGGCTGGTGCTGGGAGGTAGCTGCTGTTGTCGCCAGTGCATGTCTGGGCAGCCCTTTCATGTCCCTTTTTGGTCAGAGAAGGTCCCACCTTGGGCGCCAGTGTGGCAATTTACCCCTGCCACATGCCACCTTAGTGGCTTTTGCTGGGGCCCTCCGACACAGGACACAGGTAGATGTTGATTTGAAGATGCATTTATTGGAGATGACATGATGGTATACGCCGATGCAGATGGTATATGCAGGGCCGGCCGCTGGCATGAACACTATGCCACAGCCGCTAGGGGGGAGCCACCCGATCAGTGTGACTTGCTGTGTTGCTCGCTCCTCACACTTTGTATGGTGTTGTACGATGTTAATAACTCAGTGTGTAGCCATGGTAACGCTGCGTCGCTACCTGTGCGGCAATAAATCTCCTTTCACAACAAATTTAGACGAACCGAGTAACTACACAAATGGCTCCTAAAAGAACATTTGGGGTGCTGCCGGAGGATTGCTGTTGCGCGATTGTTGAGCGGGGGGGGGGGGGGGGGGGGGGGGGTGCTACCGGAGGATTTCTGTTGCGCGATAAAAAAAACAAACTGTAGCCGCTTAGTTCGCTTATGCCTCGGGCCGGCCCTGAAGCTGGCAATAATAAATGCATTATAACATGCTGATTCTGAAACGTTTTTCATTAATAACCTCCTTGATTGCAAGGCTAGCTTTGCTTGTTAGCTACCTACCATTGTTTTGTCTTGCAACATTTAAGTCATGTTTTGATTTTTGAATGAATAACACTGAAGCCACAATCATTTTAACCTGACAAGCTGGCTGGAAAGTAATGAATGTATTATTAATTTTAGCTGAAACGTTTTTCATTAGAACAAGTTTTATTTCTTGCTATTTGCATGCTACCTAACACGAGTAAAATTGCAAGCATCATTTATGCAACTTATAAATGCTAGCTTTGCTTGTTAACTAGCTACCAATGTTTTCTTGCAACATTCAATTTGTGTTTTGATTAATACGTTAACATATTAATTGTCCAAATTGCCCTAAATAGTTTCAGATTAACCATTTGCTTTCTTGCTGTTAAATTGTGTTTGTAGATGATTTGTAGATCATATTTGGACAATTTGCATATTTCGATTAAATTGCATTTGTTGTGTGGTTAATAAAGAGGCCTGGAAGATACATATAACATACCTATGTAATGTCTTCCAGCCTGTATTTAAAAAAAAAAAAAAAATCTAATGTCTAATCTTTTCAGGGGCATTATTGAAATATTTTGGAGCAACTTCCGCTGCACCAGGACCACCTACCTCATCAGCTGATATGACTGCTGCTGAGGGAACATCGTCAAAGGCCTCAGGGGCATCTACTCCCTCCACTGACATGACTGTGTCTGCAGAGGTCATAACTGAGGTACCACAGCCTTTAACATCATCCACTGATATTCCATCTGCTACCTCCCAATATCCAGTTGCAGCACAGACGCAAGATCCATTTGACTGGCCATCTGTCCTGTCAGATGCAGACAGGACAGATATTGTATGCAGAGGGCCGTTTCAGGTTGACCCAGCATTCACCTTTCCCAGAAGGCAGGATGGTCGACATTTTCATCACCACTACACATACAGGACACTGGTAAAAGAGGAAGAAATTAAACAGAGCTGGCTCGTCTACTCCAGGAAAAACAATGCAATTTACTGCTTCTGTTGCAAACTGTTCTCCAGCAAGACATACAAGTTGGTTAAAGAGGGACTGTCAGACTGGATGAACATTGGGAAGTTGAAAACCCATGAAAACAGCCCTGATCACACAAAGCATATGGTCACATAGAAAGAACTGGAGCTTGACCCAGTAATGAAGCAACACATCAGCCAAGTTGAAAGTGGAATGAATTCTCATGCCACCTACTTACAAAACAATTCAGAATGAACTGATTACTTGCATCAGTGACAAAATGATGGACAGAATGGTGGCTGAAATTAAACTGTCCTATGGCATCATTTTGGATTGTACCCCAGATCTCAGCCACCTGGAGCAAATGTCTGTTGTGATCAGAACAGTCAAGCTGGAAGAAACACCTGAGATCAAGGAGCACTTTCTGGGCTTCCTGGTTGCACCTGAATCACGGGTCTTGGGTTGTCTGATCTAATTTTGAGCAGGCTGGAAGAGCTCAACATTCCCTTCAGTCATTGCAGAGGGCAATCATACGACAATGGTGCCAATATGAATGGCAAAAACAAAGGAGTGCAGGCAAGGCTTTTGGTGAAGAACCCTCATGTCCTGTAAGTCCCCTGTGGGGCTCATACATTTAGTCTTGTTGTGGCTGATGCTGCCAAGAACTCTATAGATGCTACCAGTTTCTTTGGCAATGTTCAGAAGGTCTAGACTCTATTCTCAGTTGCTCCCCAGAGATGGACCATTTTGAAACAGCATGTCCCCATTACATTTACATTTACATTTAGGGAATTTAGCAGACGCTTTTGTCCAAAGCGACTTACAATAAGTACATTTGTTAGGAGAAAGTGCAACACTAAACCGCTATCAGTGTAAGGATACTTACTCGGATACTTACTTGGTATATTACTTAGTAATATACCATTACTGTAAAGTCCTGGAGTGAGACGAGGTGGGAGAGCCGTGTCAACAGCTTCAGCCCTTTGCGCTACCAGGCATCTGGCTTTAGAAATGCATTGTTTGAAGTCAGGGAAAAGGCAACAGATGCGAAATTGAAGCCCAATCTTTGGCAGAGGAGGTTGGGTTATTCAGATTCCAGATTTGCACAGTTGTGTGGCATGACGTCCTCTCCAAGATCAACACATTCAGCAAGCTACTGCAGTCTTCCACAGCGCAGTTGGATGTCAAAGTCAAAGTCAAGTGTTTTACTGTAATTTGTTCAGAAAACGCAGGGTCATTCTGTACATTTAAATTCTTTTTGACCTGGCATGCAAACAATATGTAGTAGGCATAATAGATTAGATTAATATAACAACAGAGACACAAATAGAATAGCAAAAAAAATAAAGAAAAATGTGGTAACAATAGCAACATAATAAAATATACAAAATAAAAAATATAGCCTACATAATAAAAAATAAAATAAACACAAGAACACTGTCGACAGTTTCAGAGAATATAAACATGTAAACATCTACCAATGCAGCATATGTACCCAATGAAGAGTGGAATTATTAAATACTATAGGTTTAAAGTGCTTGTGAAAAAGCTTGTGAATGTGCCGGTAATAAATATCACAAAATATGGCAGAGGTAGTGTACAATGTCGCAGTCAACCTTCTGGAGAGTAGTAAGAGCCATCTGTTAAGCTACAGAAACAATGGCTTTGCTGCTGCACAAGCTTCTGCAAAAGATGCATGTGAGGAAATGCATGTGGAGACCCTACTGAAGGAGAAGAGACGAAGGCTCACTTTGCGTATGAAGCACCAGATCAGGATGGGATGCCCTGAATAGGCTAGAGACCACATTTTTTGATGTGGTTGTCGAACATGCTATATTGCATCTTTGGACGATTGCTTTGAAACACTTGAGCAAGTTAAAAGCAAGTTTTGGGTACTGCCAAACTTCCCAACTTTGGATGAAAAAGCACTGGAGAAACAATGTGAGTAGCTTCAGAACACACTGAGGAATGGAGTGGAAGCTGATATTGATGGGAGAGAGCTGGCCATGGAAATCAGGAACCTTCCTCAGTTACGCACAAACAGGATGACAGCATGAACTGTTGGATTTTATCCACAAGAAGGAACTGACAGAGTTGTATCCAAATCTTTGGATATCCATGAGGATTGCCTGTACCCTGCCAGTGACAGTGGCATCAGCTGAAAGAAGCTTTTCAAAGCTTAAGCTGATAAAGACATACCTGCGATCGTCTATGGCAATAGACCGCCTCACTGTACTTGCCATCATTAGTATAAACCATCAGGTTGGCAGTCTTACGATTATGTCATTGATGATTTTGCTTCAAGAAGATCAAGGAGGCACAGATTTTGAGGACTTTCTCTCTGATGGTGGTGAAAGGATGGATAGCTATTCAATTCAAAGAACTTTATTTTTCCATTAGGAACTTCACATGTGGAGGAGCAGCAGGGTGTGTCCATACCCAACAATACATACAATAAACAAATACACATACACACGCACACACACACACACACACACACACACACACATACACACACCATCAGCCCACACTAGACATATGGCAGATAATAAAATCTTTGCTAAGCCTGGTGAATAAATAAGTAGTTAATACCTCCATAGTGGAGGGGCAATAAATAATAGTTAAAAAAAAGAGTCCAGGTGTTAAAAGAGAGAGGAGACAGTTCAAGAAGGGGGGTTCAACCATTCAAAAGTCTTATGGATGCCGGAACAAAGCTTGACAGGGCTCTAGTTGTCCTTATTGTAGGTGCTCTGTATCTGTGGCCTGAGGGTAAGAGGCAGTACTGGCTGTGTAGAGTGTGTGTGATGTCCAAAGTGATTTGTGTTCAGTGGCGGTTTTAGGCCGTTTTGGGGGGGGGCTTCAGCCTTTTACTTGGACCTGTTGCCAGCATGATTCTCTCACATATGTGCTTTCTCTTTCCCTCACAGCCCCTCTGAGCCCCCCCAAAGGTCTGATCCTAGAACCGCCCCTATTTGTGTTGCTTTTTGCTTAGTCCTTTTCAGGCACGTGCAGAGGTATGGGTGCCCGAGCCCCTGCCCTTTTCCCTCTGAAGGACCAAAGTGCCCTTTTGAGTGGTCATTTAAATTTTCAATGCTTTGTAAAATTACACATGAACAATTAAACATTAACATGTGAATCAATTATTCGAAAATAAAAATGTCTAAAAGTAATAATTAGTGATGGGCCATTATCGGCGTTACCGCGCTGCGATAACGCGAGACTCTTATCGGCGATAAAAAAATTATCGCCATTAATCTATTGCCCCCCCCCCCGTCAACAATCGCGCAACTATATACCTCCGGTAGCAACCCCCCCCCCCCCGCTCAACAGAAATTGAATTTGAGCCCCTGCCCCTCAAAGGGTCTCTGCACGGCCCTGGTCCTTTTGTTGTATATGCTGATGAGTGATTGCTGCTGTTGTCCAATTATTTTGCTGCTCAGTTTGATGATTCTGTTTAGTGGGTTCCTATGGATGTTGGACAGTACTCCAAACCAGGAAGTGATGTTAAAGGTGATTATGGATTCAATGAAACATCTGTAGAATGCTGTCAGAACAGATTGGTGGACCTGGAGTTTGCGGAGTTTGCAAAGGAAAAAGAGACGCTGCTGGCACTTGGAGTGGATAGCTATAGTTTTTACACTAGCCTATAGCTGTTGTTTTGTACAATAGTTAACACTTTTGTAGTGTTCACTTTTTTTATTTTGTTCATTGCCATTTATTTGTCAAAATATTTTAGTTTGTATTGGTGTTCATTAAGGTTTGTTGCTTTTATAGTTGAAATATGTTGACTTTGTTATTTAATATTTTGAATACTGCAATTGTTAATTGTTTCTTAACTTCTCAAATTTTAATATGTTTTAATAGACATTGTTTGCAAATAAAGGAAGAGATATGTTGTTAGTTCATTTGTCAATCCCTGTGTGTGTGTGTGTGTGTGTGTGTGTGTGTGTGTGTGTGTGTGTGTGTGTGTGTGTGTGTGTTCACTCAGTTATGAGCAGTGTGTGTGATTTGGTGGTTGCGCAATTGTGGACCGTTTTGGGGCCACAAATAAAATCTTGTTTAGAGCCACCAAAATCCTGGGGCCGGCCCTGGGTATATGCTGCCATGACAGTGGCTCTCTCTCGATTGTGTGTGGTGATATCTGGTTTATGCTGGGTGCCATTATTGCTCTTGCACCACAGGTGTGCAGCCCCACCCAGCCCCAGAGTCTAATCAGTTCAGACTCAGTCCAGGTGAGGCGGTAAACCAGCTATCAACCACACACACTCCCCATACATGCCACTGCCTATTATTACTTTAATACTCATACCATCAATATCATTTGGAGCTCGGGCAGCAAGGATTCAGCTCTGTAATGTTGCTAAAGCTGTATTGATAAGTGCGCTACAATAAAAGGACTTTAGCTTGAATGTGGCTTGAAAAAATATTTAATGAAAACAAACAGGAATAAGGGCAGCAGAACTATGTATCAAAGTGCACATTCAGTGGAATCAATTTATTTTAAAACATAAAACATTACCGCAGCAATAATGTCAAAAAGGAAATGTAATTAATAAAATGTACATTAACATGTAAATAAGAAATTACCCTAACTATAGTACACAATTAGAGGAAACAAATGCAGGTCAATGTCATGAAAACAAAAAAATTTCAGCATGTTTTAGATATTAACTCTGCGTGATTTCTAAAGGCTTGGACACACAACACGATTTTCAAAGTCTTAAGATCACTGTACCGTTCATCGTTTTGCTGTTCACACTTCCTGACTGATTGGTGACGGGGTCACACACTTCACCATCCTTCACCAGGAGAAATCCTCAACAAGTGTCTCTGGTCTCAGAAAGTATGTTTTGTCATGAAAACACGCACATGAAGTGACACAGGAAATTACACGTGCAAACACAGTTCCTCCCCCGGGTTTCGTGGGTTTCCGCTCAGCTTTTTGTCGACGAGCTCCAGAATTTGTCAGCGAGTGGAAAATCTGGCTTAAAATCGTGTAATGTGAACTCAGCATTAGCAGTGAAATCATTGATGATCTCACTAAAGGACAGGGGTCTTCAACCTTTTTCAGCCCAGGGACCTCTTGGTGAATTGAAAAACGGAGCAGGGACCCCCGATATATTTTTTAAGTAAAAACCTGGAGTGCTACTGATGTAATAACCACTACTTTCTATTCAGACTGAATCTGCTGTCTGCTGTTCTAATAGCGCTGCCATATGTGTGCACATCCACACTGGGGCAGGCTCCTGCAGCTGAGCGTAGCACTAATAAACACCTTTCACCTGTCACAGTCTACATGTGTTCTGAAATTAGGCAGTTGGCGAGCCATTGACATCGATTCTGTTCATCGATTCTGAATGTTTCGCAGCAGTTTTCACGCAGAGAATGGCGAGGCCAGTGAGGCACTTCTGGGTCTTTGTGGAACTCAAGTATGTTTTGATTTCAGCTTTGAAAAGCTCCTCTCTGCACTGGCTGCTGTAACTGGTAGGGTCAACGCAATACGAAGAGCTGTCATATTGCCAATAATTTGATAAATATGATGCACACATTGCATCTGTGTAAATTGGCTCTTGGTATAATTAATCAAGAATTAAATTAAATTAAAATATATATAATTGCATACAATTTGAATCAGCAATTACTTCCATTAAGCTATTTCACGCAGTCTCTAGATTGCAGGAAAGGGTATTTTCAGGCATTAGAAAAATAAAAAAGGGCTTTAGATTTTAGAAGGGCCCCCCTCCATACCTCTCCTATTCGACTGACCCAGCTCCATCATGTTAAACAGTATATACATGCCTAAACATTGCTAAAAATATAATATTTTTATAATTAATTAATAATGTTATAATTAGAATTATAATGTTATTATAATTACTAGCGCAGCGCCTGTTGGGAACGGGTCGATTGCTTGGCTGGTAAGGGGGCCCACTTGCTGGGTTGAGGGGGCCCCCTAATCAAGTTGGCCTAATGGTCCGGCACTGTGTTTGGGCTTATTTCCATTTAACTACTAATTCTTGTTATGTTCCGACTCATCATTGTGTGTGTGTGGGTGTGTGTGTCTGGATATTTAATTCAGGTCCTTTTGCTCATTTATGCGTTCTTGTCATTTCATATATTGTTATTGTGAGATATTCATCTTGTTGCTTTAGATACATTTGGTACATTTTATGGCATGTCAAAATGTTGTGGTGTGGATAGGTATGGGGACAGAGCTAAACCCTGCCCAGGGGGCTGTGTGTTATCTTTTGCCAAATTTGTCAGAATGCGTTTTTGTTTCAGTGGCTGCTGGGTAGATCACAATGAATTAGAGGACAACTTTCCCCTTAAGGGTTATCCAAAATGGTCAATATAAATGAAGAGTTCATGTAAATGTCATGTACCAAATATCTTGAGCTAACCCTTTCAACTGCTGTTGAGTTAAGTTACTGGGCATGTGTGTTTTTTTAAGGGAAATATGACATGATAGTAGTTGTGCAGAACATAACATTAAGATCAAAATAAGAGAAACATAAATGTTGTGCTTTTTATATTCATATCCTATTTAAAATGTCCAAAACATTTAAAGAAATAAAATGTCATTTTCAGGCATATTATAGCCAGGTTCTACCAACGCTTCTCTTCTTTGCCTTGCGCGCGTGTGTGTGTAGCTAATCCTAACCCTAGCTGTTAACAAAACTGCTATCACAAAATGACGGTACTCTGTGGTTTTGCAATGACTTTAGAAAGAGAACACCATGTCTACTTTCGACCCAGACCCCATGCACAGAGTGTACGATCTTCTGGACAGGTTTGGCGGTTTCAGATATCTGACTACCTTGGCGAGTTCCTCTGTTAGAGGAGACAAACCCCTGACAGTGTTCTGAACACCATTCAGGTTTTTTTTTTCAGGTGTATAGTGATGCCATTAGGTCTAAAAGGGGCACTCGCAACCGCGACATTTCAGCGCCTCATGGATGGGGTGTTGTAAGGTGCGTTGGACTATGCAGGGGCGTACTTGGGCAACATCATCACATTCAGCCATACCTGGGAGGATCATCTGGTCCACGACATTCTCCAGTGAATCTCTCTAAATGCTCCTTTGCCCAGTCACAGGTGGAGTACCTGGGCTTTGTCATTGGGGTGGGTCAGTAAGGCCACAGGTGGGGAAGGTGAGTGCCCTCACTGATACCCCAGTACCAAAAACTAAATCCCAGGTGAGGTATTTCCTGGGATGGTAGGGTGGTACCGGCAGTTTATCCCTAACTGCTTTATTAGGGTAAACTGTTTTATCCGAACTGACTAAGAAAAACCAAGTCCAAACAAGGTCAAGTGGACTATCAGTGTCAGCTTGCCTTTGAGGACTTGAGAAATTGCCTGTGCAATGACCCTGTGTTGCAACAGCCTAGACTTTGAACTCCATTTTACTGTGCAGACAGATGCATCCGGGGTGGGGCTTGGGGATGTGCTGTTACAGGGGGAGGAAGTAGATCAGAGACCCATCATGTTTCTCAGCAGGAAGTTATTCCCCAGAAAGTGCAGGTTCTCTACTGTGGAAAAGGAGTGCCTTGGCCTCAATTGGGCGCTAGTCTCGTTGCGCTACTACATGCGGGGGAAGAGCTTCACTGTGGAGACCGATCATAGGGCCTTGCAGTGGCTCCACAAAATGAAGGATTCAAACGGTCGCATAGCACGTTGTATTCATTATACATATCAAATCATAGCAGTCACTCGTCAAACTTTCATTGATTCGCTTACCAGAGTTCTCCCACGTTAAAGGGCAAGTCCACAGTTCACTTATTGTATTTATTTAGCTTATGGGTTGAGCTAACCCAATGGGGAACCCTATTTAAGCCTGGGTGGTTAGTGATGGTTAGTGATGTTAGTGAAGGTTAGATCACGGTTGACTCAGGTCATGAGTCAGAGCAGTTATGCCAGTGTTCATATAGGCGTCTTGGCCATGTCAGCCATGACATTTATGCGTTATGTTAGTCTGTCATCGTTCGTGGTTTTGTCAGTGCTGCAGCATTTTAAAATAAATTCACTAAACTTTAATGCCTGCCTTGAACCTCAATTAGACCACAAGCCAACTTTACCGGTGTTATTGTACACTCTGTAAAATAATATCACTCATTCCAAGTTGATAGGAAAAAATGATGGACGCTGGACTTCCAGTGTGAGAGAGCCCTCCTGGTGCTTTGCTTAACAGAATCCATTCTTCACTCAGTTCAACGCTCTACTTTACTTTTTCCGCTCAAACTTTTGCGAAACCCAGGCAGAAGGGATAATTGAACCCCTGCCTTTCTTACACAAAGGAACAATAAAATAAGAATAAAATTGCTTCGTTTTTTTAACCGGCCTTGTAATGATTTTCCTTATGGATTTTCACCAATGGGCCAACTGAGCTGATTAGCCTATCCCCAGTCAAGACAAAGTTCTCATTTCAGATTCTGGGATGAACAGACAAGCAAGCTATGCCCTGCATCCAAAACAAAACAAACTAACAACCACAACAAAGTAACCATCAATACCAAAATGGACAGATTTGTGCTGTGTACAAGAGTATTACTTGTTTTCTAGTTAGAACTGAAGATAGATTAACAAGAAAATGTTGGTCTTGTTTCCTCAATTTCCTTTTTTGTTTTTCAAAAATTGTTAAATACTTGATCCTGATTGGTCAATGATGTTCCAAGGGTGTGCAACGGTCAAATTCAACGATCTGTCATGCCCTCCACTTCCACCTCACTGGTGCCAGTCTCTGGCTGTGTTCAGAATCGCATACTAACGTACTGCCTACTACATACTCAATGAGTATGTTCTGCATACTGCCTAATAAATGAATGATTAAGTATGCCATTACTAGCAGGTCATTCACACTGAAGTATCGGCAGCGTTAGCGGAGATTTGAAAGCAGGCTGAAAGCTGTTGACTGTTTATACGTCACTTTATTGAGTTTTAATATTATTTTGGTTGATAAAGTCACCCTGTAGATTTCCAATGTGTGGTCAGTTTATCTATATTACACCTGTTTGGAAACTGGCTCTGTTTTCAGAGATGTGAGGTGACGTCTGAAGAGACACAATGCATTGTGGGGCAATTGAGTATGTCCAGTAAGCCCACGCCGCATACTCAGAAATTATTGCTAATCTAGTATACATCTGGGCATTTCTCACGTACACAAAATCCACATACTATGCAGTGTGAACGCACTACATACTCAATTTGACATCATACTTAGTATGACTAGTACGCTAGTATGTGACTCCGAACACAGCCTCTCTCTCCCCTGTCTGTCTTTGTGTGGGGGTGTGGCCCAGGCTCCAGCTACCCAGTGCACGTCATCTACTCCCGGCTAAACCCCGGTTTACCATCCACTCATGGCCCGATCGTTTGTAGTCAATACGGCAGTCTAGCATTACCATTTAGTCTTTTGTTAGAGTGTTCCAGTACCCTAGTCTTTGTCTCAACACGTTCTCTTTGTTCTTCAGTGCCACTTCCCCTTACCTACACACATGGGATTAGGGTTAACCCTAACCCTCTGCCAGAAAAGGCTTTACACCAAACCCTAAACCTAACCGAGTAGTTGTGTTGCCTAAACCTAACCGAGTAGTTGTGTTGCCTAAACCTAACCGAGTAGTTGTGTTGCCTAAACCTAACCGAGTAGTTGTTGCCTGAACATAACCAAGTAGTTTTGTGTTGCCTAAACCTAAGTAGTAACCACACTGCAACTAAAAACTGAAAATAAAAAAAAGAGTCTATAATACAGGGTTCGGGAAGTCTTGTGTTTGACCCATTCATCCACCACAAGCTCATTCTAGGCTTTCGGGCAGAAAACCTCGACAGCAAACTTCTCCCGTGTGTGTTCCCTGCCTGCCTGTTCACATACCAGCCCTGTCTGCTTTGCCGTTCCCTTCTCCATCTGTTCATTAAAACCTTGTCATTCTACATTCGTGTCCTGACTCTGTGTACGGCGCTTGTGTTCCTTAGCTCTGACCATAACACTATCGACCAGATGTTTCCTTGATAGCGCAAAAGTAATATGCTCAAAGTGCTGTGGAAGAATATTTTAATTTCATCTGATTAAGACATACTGTATGTTGTAGATGCATAACTAATATCTAATCATTGTTGGTAACTGTGGTATAAGTGGACTTCGGTGGTTGTGATGCAGCCAGAGCCTAATGTAATAATGTATGAGAGAGAGCAGAAGGGAGAAAGAGGTAAGAGAGGGCAGAGGGGAGGTCAGACCATTTTGCAATTGCGTATTAGTCTGGAACCTCTCGGCCGTTACGAAGTACGGAAGCACATCTTTCTTATCAACAAAAGCTTTAAGTGCAGTTGTTTGCTCTTCTTTTAGAGAAAATATACTATCAAGTTTGTTTAATACTGTCACGATCCATATCAGTGGCAGCCGTTCACGAAAATGCCTCAACAGCACTCCTCTGTACAATCATTTTATCAAACCCACCCTATTTAGATAAACGGTGTGATTGGAAATCTGTCTGAACGGGAGGGGGACCAGACACATTTTCCTGAGCAAATAAAACATGAGATCGCAGATTTGTCTGGTTCCCAGGCTAGCCTTAACCCCAACCCAAACCCGGTCTCAAACAGATATAATATCATGTATTCCAGCTTTTCATATAAATAATATTGCTGATAACAGGTGTTTGTGTATCTGGAGTCATCAAGGAAGGGCGGTCTCCATGGAAACCTAACATATTCATGTCATTTTGGAAAGTAACAATGCCCTGTGAATTGTAATGTCATTTATAACATCTGACCAGATCATAACCGGTGTCTCGGTAGTGTTGGTGGTCAGGCGAGGGTGGTCTCCATGGAAACCTAAAACCGAAAATGTAATTGTGACATTTTGGTAACTTAAAAGTGGTGGTCTTTGTATGCTTATTTAAATGTTTTCAGTTTGTTCACAAGTGCCTGCTGAGCCCACTCCTCTAATGTCTTCTGGTAAAGTCTTCTGGCATAGTTAACAAAAGCTGCATCACCAGTGTTGTTTTTGGGAGGTCTGAGGGTGCGTGGGGGAGCATGCAGTGCCAGCAGATAATATCGGCCGTCTCGGTGGCGCAGTGGAGAGAGCTGATCGCAAAGAAAGTCTTACTTTGAAGGAACAGGAAATGCATGTGAAGGTTCAACTGGCCCCACCCGCATGGGAAAACAAAAGCTTAATTCTGCTATGTGTTTACGCCAAAATCAAACGCATGAAATAGCAAGAAATAGCCAAAAGCCAAAAAAAACCCCAAAACAACATTTTCATACTCACATACACGGGCCGTCACGTCACAGCTTATGTGAAATCCATTTTCTATGTTTGAACACACAGGCCTACTCTCTGTCAGAGAAGTGAACTCAAATGTTTCCCTCCGTCGTTTCTGACAGCGAGCATCTGACGACAGAATGGTTGTCTGCTCTCCTCTCAGATCTGTCGCTCACATTGCTGTCCCGTCACTCGTCGTTTTTTTTTTCTCCACTTCTTTTTTCGCTGTGCCTCATTTAGCTGCTTTAATCTTGAAGCTCGGGTACGTGACATCATATTTGTTATTTTTTACCTCCGAGCTAAACCACTTTCCATCCCGATTCCATTCGTGGGTGAAGTCCTCTTGGCTGTTGTGACGCGTGGGCCTAGATTGAAGTATTTCATAACCTGCAGAGTGAGGCAGATGAACTGTATGCCCCTATGAGTTCCTCCTTTGTGCATAGGTTGGAGGACTATTGATATGTTAACAAAGCCTTGATTCCACATGGTATGCTGATCATCTCATCTGTCTAGCCTATGTGTTGATATGGATCAATAGGTTACAGTGTGTTATGCCTACGTTGTTATCCCCTGTCTGTGCATGGAAACACTTACATCCATTGCTGTGCAGGAGGAGTTGAAGTGATGCCATGTGAAATTGAGATTCAGACACATTTCAGTTTTGGTTTCAGTTGATTAGGTCTCCACCTCGGATAGAAAGACACAACACAACAGAATTTCCACACTGTTATTTCTGAATCAACCCATGCTTGAACAATCTTGTTTATCATCAATTCGTGTTATGAGAATCACTCCCAATATGTCATTTTGTCCTCCTTCTTTTTTATTCATGGTACACTCCTGTTGTTTTTAAATCTCTGCCAAGCGAAGTCCTGCAGCGCTACCACACAAATTCAAGAGAAACAAAAGTTTTGCCGATGACACTTTGCTCTCAGGGCCCCAGGGCGTCTCGCTATGTTTCCGGGGCTAAATTTGAGTTGGCAGCCGTGTACCCGACTTGTCGGAGAGCGCCAGGGCCTGGAAAAGGAGCCTTCGCTTACACTCCTTTGGTGGCATGATGACATTCCCGCCATGCTCCAAGTCAGCAGCGACAGCCCAGCTCCGCCTACCTGCATCCACCCACCAGCACTACCACCACCAGCCTCTGTCCTCTCTGGCCCAGGACCATGTCAAAGCAGGCTCACATCAATCTGGGATGCTGAGAGGTCACAGGGGGTTAATTGTGTTGGTAGATCAACGACGTACAGCCACCCTACCATCTGGATGCCTAAAGGTTTTACACACTTCAGGCCAGTTTCATTTCAGTGGTTTTTTTCATCATGACTTTGCTTCTTTTTTTTTCAATTTCAAAGACATTATGATAGATCTGATTTACTTTTATGTATTTTACGCAGACAACATGTTAGACCGAAAAAGACAAAGTCAAAAGAACAAGTCAAAGTTTGTTGTGACTAATGTGGAAAAGCAGGCGAAAGAGTGATTATCGTTGGAAAACATTTAGTAAGTAAAGCCTGTGATGCAACTTTAAACTTCACAGCTTTATGAGTATGATTTTTATTAAAAAATATTATTATTATTTTCACTTAGTGTTTTAAGTTGCTGCTGCAAGAAGGCTAAATACATATTTACTAGTACTCAAGTACTGAAAAAGTGAATCCATATGTTCTTCTTGAATTCACATGTTTATTTGATGTATTCAAACATATCTATTATCTTATTTGCAGACATAGTTAAATAGACTTTATTTCTTATCTTTTAATGTCTTATCTTTTAATATAATTTCTCACTTAAGCCTCCTCACCGTCAATGGCGGCTTGTTCAAAGCTTCCAGGAGATGAACAATTAATTTGAAGAGATGGATACTGGCCACAGGGAAAATGCAAGCCCGTATGAAAGATAAGCTATGTACATTATAATCAAATCAACTACAGATAGTATTTCATTCACTTAATTATGGTCACTGAACAAGTGAGATGCCAAGCTCTATGTTTAGTTACACAGCCATCCACTAAACAGTATATATTGCATGCTAACAATACAATTCCCTTTTGGTACTTTAGCAAGACATAGTATATTGTCTTTAATCCAATTCCCCAGTAAAATAAATCACATTGTTTACATTGCTTATTACAAAAAATAATAATAATTGAATGATGTAACACAGTCTAAAAACATATTTAATGATCATTTGACTCTTGGTAAATCTTTTCTTAAAATACCTTTGGCAAAAAGATATGATAATAAGTCATTATAATCATCATTATATTTCGTAACAGAAGTTCAGTAAGGTTGGCAATTAACATTCAATGTCCCTGCATAATGCTCGCCCAATGTTGTATTTATTCCACTTAGATATAAAACATACGATGTAGAGTTAGAGAGAGTGGCAGGTGTATCTATAGGCTGTCAATCAATCAATCGATCAAACCAATCAGTCAGGTGTCAGTCAGTCTGTCTGTAAATTAATTAATCAATCAACTAATCAAGTCCTTTGGATGTGTAGCTCCTAAAGTGTCCACACAAACATAGCACAACACGAAACTGCAGAAAATAAACTAGAACAATACTCAAATAGCCCCTGTAGCTTTTATAGTAACTGCAATGTTCTGTATGATAACAACTCTTTTCCCCATGACAACAACAAGAACAAAACATATCCTGTCCCCAATTACCGGTACATAAACCAAGTGAGAATGAACTTCTTTTCTCTTTTCAAATCAACACTACAACCTTACGCTGGCTGTTTTATCTCTCTTCAAAAGAACTGCAGCCCATTGCCATGAGGGTTAAATGAAGCAGCTCTTTATGACCGGAGGAAGTGCGTCTCATTCGAAACAAAATGGATTTTTATTTCGCACACGCACAAGCTTCCTCACGTGGAGCCTGCACACGTCCACCCAGAAAACTCTTGGACTTGATTACCATCCGAGAAGAACTTCAGAAGAAGAAAGAAACCTGCTCTCGTTGCCGATTGCCTCTGTTCTGGGGCGCCTGAAAGCAACCCCTATGGTACCCGGGGGGTATGTGTGTGTGTGTGTGTGTGGGGGGGGGGGGTTGCTCGTATTGATCTCAGGACAGGATGGACTGGGCAGAGATCGGCTGAGTGCGCTACGGGTACCGCGCTCCCGTCCCTGCAGAGCCTATACAACAGGAGGCACAGAGCCAGGAGGATAGATAGCAATGGACGGTTTGTGTGGCTGCGGCTCAGGCAAGCGCCTGCGCCGCCGCAAATCACACACCGAGAGACTGAGGAAGAGTTTCTCCCTACGGGCGAGCCTTGAACAATGAACGATAAACTCTTGAAGGACATTATACTATACTTGGCACTACTGCCATTTAAATGATTTGCGCCAATTCACTTTTAATACTTTCGTATGTATGTATGTCATACTATGCAATTGGGATGACAGGTGGGTTTGCTGTGATGTGATGAATCTGCTGCATCCAGTCCTCCACAGCCACACCAAACAACAGACATTTCCCTCAGCTCAGCACTCACTCGAGGGGCCCAGGAGCCTGAAGCATCATCATCCTCCTCCTCCTCATCCTCCTCATCCTCATCTGCGATCTGACAAAAACAGCAGAGCTGTCAGGACAGGAGCCTCTCGTGTGTGTGTGTGTGTGTGTGGTCAGTGGGGGTCTGGTGTGTGGGTGGTGAGATGGGACAGAGAAAATGTCAGGCAGGCGTTGGACAGAAACATGCGAAAGACCCGATAAAGATATGATGGTATATATCTTGTGCAATGTATGGGGAATCTATATCGACCCCCCCTGTCCTTGAGTCTGACCGTCTGGACAAGCATTGAGGTGATGTTCAATAAAGCATCTGAGAGGAGTATGTTTTCTTATTTGGACAACACAGACGTGATAAGATCTGTGTTAGCTTGTGCTCCGGAGCGACCGGTGCGTCAACACAGGATGGATTTAAACAGCCTGCTCAACTCTGCCATGGTTTGTTTTCGTGACAAACTCAAATTTCATTTAATTTTTCCTAAATTGGTGAGGGCACCCACAGCTCGACTCCCAGACAGGTATTTCGAGGTCTATCCTGTGTTCGCTGGTGCCGGTCACCATGGAAATCTGGATTTAGTGTGAACAAGATCTTCTTGTTGTTGTTGTTCTTCTCACCCTTTGCTTTTATTTCCATCCCTGTTAAAGGCTTAATTTCCCCAACTATCAGATCTCCCATCTCCATCATGGAAACCTTAACATTGCTGACTTCCACAATCACTGTGTGTGTGTGTGTGTGTGTGTGTGTGTCCCTTTCATTCCCTTTTCAAATGAAGAAAAGACAACCTGTCACACGGATAGAAGGGAGGAAAGGGGGGAAAAAAGGAAAAATTTGACCCAGCAGCTAAAATGAATCGGCCGCCAGTCCACACCACTCTGGGGGACTGTGTAGTGCCAGAGACGGTGGGAGATGGGGGCTGTGGTGGGCTGTTTTTTGTATTTATTTATTTATTTTTAAATCGGCGCAATTAGGGAAGAGCACAGGAGACTAGTGCCCCCTAGTGTTGGCCATGCCACACCTCCTCCTCACACACACAGACACACACACCGCTTTAAAAAATTGAAGGTCTACAAAACATGGCCGAGGTAGTCATTTCGCCACAACTTTATGCCGTCATAAAATAATTAATAAATGATTAGTATGTGAATAATTTAGGGTATACGTTCCTCTGGGCTTCATTGAAAGTGAAATGAGTCATGTATTAGTACTCCCTCGCTTTCTCCATATCCCTTTTCCTGAGGAATAAAAACTCATCACCTCACAATCACAGAGAAAGACAGAGGTATTAAAAGATCCTGAATTAGTAAATGACAAACTAGCCGAGAGGTTTCTGTTAATGACTTCTCTTCAGATGTGAAGCCATCGAAGCCTTTTTGAAATTATTTTAGCATTCATATCAATGAATTGTTCAAGTATCTTCATACTGGGAAAGACATGGGCCTGTACAACAAGATGGACAGTATCTGTCTACACATCACATCCTAAACTTTGGTCTTAATTTTCTGTATGTGCCAACTGGCTATGACTCAAGCCAGATCATTATTTTATAACTGGTAACATAAATTAATGAAAGGAATCAGTCCGTTTAGCAGATGGCGTGATGTAGGGCTGTCTGTGGCCAGGCTCTGTGAATGATTCACCGCAGCCATAAATGACACCATGGAGCTGCACCATTACAGTACAAAGAACAAATCCTACTTCCTTCTTTTTCCTTCCTGTTCGCTTTTGTTCAACAGCAATTGTATCACGTACAGAAGAACAACGTTGCCATGAGGGATGTGGAATAATTGCTGTGCATTGATCGTTAAAAATCTGTTTATGTATATCTAAGAAAAACAAAAATACAATAATAAATTCCCATCAGACCCTTTAAAATAAGGGGCGGGTTACTTTGCCCTGACGTAACGCCATCTTGCTCCATTTAGTGTCATGTTAAAAATGTCTTCTTAATACCCCATTGAGCCTAATGAAGGGTACATCCTCTATCCGCAGGGCTAAAGTCCTGTCTCTGCGGGAGCGGACCGGTAGCAAGTAGACTTTGCCCCCAAGGCAACACACACACTCCACACGCCAGGAAGAGGAGCTAGGCCACATTCTCTGTCACACCGCAGGTACGTAGGTGACATTGTTAACGCATTATTAACACCTTTTTTATTAATTCAGATTTCATATGACAGTTCGGCCTAAAGTGATATTTAAATATGATAAGGATGGGGTATTTTGATAAAGGGAATGGTACTTTTATTGTGTAGTTTCAGCCTGTGAATAGGGTCAGGCAGTGTGTAGTTTAGAGAAGACATGTTACCATAGGGACAGTGACTATTAGTAGTATAAGGTCGTAGGTTGTATTTGCTTGTTGCCTGTGCTTTCTCTTTGGAAAAAAAAGAGCTATTACTTGCTATATAACTTTTGTAATGCAAATGCTTGAAGTCGATGAGTTTGGCTGTTTGACTGAGTTTGCAATATATCCCACTATAGCTTTGATTGTTGATGGTCGTGTCTTTAGAAATGTGCTACAGCCAATCCAGTAATTAAATAAAAAATGTTATGTGATCCTTTGAGTTCACTCTATGTATATAGAATCCATTTTAGTGTATAGTATATTTTGATGACATCTACTTGTCCTCAGTTCAATGGTGGACATAAACAATTAAAAAACAATACAATATATGAAAATATGATACAGCTCTTTTCATGTGAAACTCAAGCCTGTAGTGCTGACGCTACACATCAAAACTACCAGAGCCGTTCCTTTGTGCCACATTTTTCCATTCCATCCATCCTTCTTTTATCTTCATTTACTGATTTGTCAATCCACAGTTAATCAAAGCCATATCGACAATGTGCGTTGCCCCCGGAAGAGGCCTCCTGTATAATGGGATAGTAAATAATACACGCCATTGTAATCTATACTCATTTTAGCTCGACCATTGAGCTTTTTCAGTGAGGATTCTGCTGGAATGGAGCCACACAAGGACGACGCTCACGGGGACTATGGATCCAGTCCGCCACCGTACAACACACGCTACAGCGCGCCCGTCCCTTACCCAATGAGCTATGAGGTTAGTGATTATGAAATCTGGGGTCCAGCAGTCCTGCTATATTATAGCAGAACTTCTGGGGCACAGAGCCTGGGCTGGAAACCAGGAACTGCAAGGGGTGTAGTTACGCTTAGTTGCTTGAGTGACTCATTTGCCTTTCAAGACCAATAGTATCTGGCTGCTGACTGCAGACAGGTAGGAGTGTTGCCGTTTCTTTGAGTCACGTAGGGTTAGGGTTGGTGTTGGCAGCAGTTAGTGTCTTTGAGTCAATGACTGGAAATTATTCATTGACCTAATTAAGCTGAAGGAAGTTATCTGACATCCAGACCTTGGTGTTTGTTAGGCAGTCTTGCAAGATGGACAGTTTACTGAGGTCATTTAATTTGAAAGAAAAGTACAGCTGTGTATCATCCACATAACAATGATAAGATACACAGAAAAAAGGGGAGCATGTACAGGGAGAAAAGAGTTGGACCAAGGATTGAGCCTTGAGGTACACCACATGTCAGTCAAGCAGATGAGGAAACATAGTGATCAAAGGCCACAGAAAAACAGGCGGAAACCAGACTGGAATTTATCTACAGTGGCCAGTCTACACGGTGTTGATTTGAAACACTTACAGACACTTTTTTACAGTTTTCTTGTGGTGGCCTAGTTTGGGTTTGCTGTTAATAGCCAATTAAACACTTACAGGTCCCCTCCTCAAAACAAATATGATGCGAAATAAAGTGAAACACCCCATTGAGTCAGATTTGAGCTCGTCTGCTATCAGACTTTAATCTGATAGCGGAGTCTGATTTGTGAGACTAGTGATTATGTGACGTCAAATAGTGGAATGGGGAAATTTCCGATTTTCCCAGTTACCTGAGTTAAATAGGGAAATGGTCACAATAAAAATGGTTTGCTTACGAATTGAGATTTATTGATTTTGTGTAGGTGTAACTGGTGATTAGTTTACACATTCCAATTTGAGATCAGCATTAGGGGAATTCAAAGCCATGCTTTCACTTTTTTTAATGCTTTCACTGGGATGGTTTCAATTTATTTCCTATGATCTCATACATACGTAATAGACTTTCAATACCAGACCATAATCATAATCAATAAGTATATATATAGCCTACATGACCAATTGGTTAGGTTCCATTAGTTGGTTGCGTAATGACGAAAACACTATTAATCACTAGCTATTAATCAACTTGCTCCGAGTACAAAAGATAATTCAGACGAGATGTCCTTCTATAATATCTAATATTTTTGATATATGCAGTCTTTCACTGAATTTGAGACCACATTTTTGAATAGAAACCTATGTCAGCAGTGGCTTAAGGGACGTATTTTCTGTATATTTTTGGTAATTTTGTTCTTATTTACATTAACATCTTATAGTTAAAAAAAAGCGTGTATCTTTTTAATTCATATTACTGTCCTGTACTTTTTGCTGTGACTCCAGAGGTAAGATAACATTACGATAAGATAATAATATTCATTATCTTATCGTACCCTTTAATTCTGGTCCCATGGATGAGGTCAAGGTTTGAAAATCTCCATTGTCATTGTCCACTGTCAATATTTTGAACTTTGAACTTACATCTAGGGCATTTGGCGCATTTTTGACGCTTTTGTCCAAAGCGACTTACATCTTTGCTGTCGGTACAGCAAGGATGTCAATAAAACAAGTTTCTAGGTGCACCATAATTGATAGGTTTAGCTATCTTCTTGTATACAGCATGGATAGCTAGGGTTAACCTAAGCACAGGATAGCTTTGCACCATGTCCATTGTCCTGGAAACCCTGGAAATGAAGAGCTTCATCTCTATTTCCGTTTTCAGGGATGCTATTACGAGCGCTGTGGCGCACACCTGCACATGCTTTAATGATGTACCCTGCTCTGCCCCCCCCCCCCCCCCCCCCCCCCCCCCCCCCCCCCCCCGTTTCTTCCCTGTGTCCGCTGCTCTGTCCATCCCTAGTCTTATCTTAGTTCTCAACCTCTCTGGCTACCTCCTCTTTTGCTTCCTGTGCTGCTATATGTGATCTTGCTGCTGTCATGTGTGCTGGCATGTGTCATCTGTGATGCTGTACTATATTGTTTATTGCCCATTGCACTGTCATCTTGTTTTGTAAAACCTAGTCTGTGCTGTCTATTGGGTTCTGCTGCTCCCTTGTTTTTATCATTGTGTCTCTCTGTGTCCGTCCGTCCGTCCGTCTGACCTGTCCGTTTTGCCAGGCCATTATTGGAAATAATAATGTGTCCTTAACTAACTTGCTTGGTTAAATAAATGGTTGATGATGATGATGATGATGATGATGATGATGATGATGATGATGATGATGATGATGATGATGATGATGATGATGATGTTTTCCTGTTAACAGACGGTTTATCCTCTTCCACACACCCCTTACCTCTCTCACGCATCGTGGATCACCTCTGCTCTGCACTGTACATTTTGAAGGCTCAGGCGGCGAAGTCCAACATCGCTGCGGTCTACCCCGCGGGGGGCTACGACAATGTAGGGCCCAATCCCCAGGGCCAGGGCCAGTTCGCCAACAGCCCCCCCGAGTACGACGAAGAGGAGGAGAACTGCTTCAGCGACGCTGGCATAAGAAGAGGTGACGGAGGGGGAGATGGGGTTGGTGGGGGGAGGTTGGTGGTGGTAGGGAGGGGGATGTGTAGGGGAGGACCCGAGGGATTGCAGGGGACTTTTAGTATGGGCAGCACGTCCCCCTTCATGTGTGACTGGACTAAAATAGCCAATGTTTACCCCTTCATTTGTGGTGTTTCCTCGAAATTGATTTGAAATTGAAACTGGTTCCCTCGCTCTTTACCATCACCCCCCATTCAAGCTGTTCACCTTCCCCACAAAGCTCAATTCATAAAAAAAAAAACAGCATATGCAATAGTGCATTCAATACATAAGCAAACCATTTTTGGGGGAATGTTGCATAGGCATAAACAGTGTTGTCCTAAATGGCTGCCTGTCTCTCTTGCACCTTTTTTTTTTGTTTATCTGTTTTTCTCTTTTATCTATTTTCATGCGTCCCTTCTGTCTGCGTCACTCCTCCCCGCCACCGTATTATTATTATTATTCAGGGGAGAAATTCCCTGGGTGGACCGGGGGGGGGTGTCCCCACCAATGTTCAAAGAGAGCTAATTTGCCCCCCCCCCCCATATTACAGCGCAACGTCTAGCGATCTGACTTTGCAGATGAATTGACAGCGCATTTGCTGGCCAGTTCTTTTACATGGTTGGCTCAAAGTCAACATGGTTAACTTGGTCCCCCACCAACGTGTGACTCACTATTCCACCCTTTTTATTATTATTATTATTATTATTATTATTATTATTATTATTATTATTATGCTGATGATGATCAGCATAATAATAATGGCTTGCCTGTCTGCAATCTTCTCTGACTCTCCCTGTAGGTTTCATAAGGAAGGTGTATCTGACCTTGATGATTCAGCTCCTGGTGACAGTGGCTATTATCTGTGCTTTTCTCTACTGGTGAGTCATTGCCGCCGGAGGAAAGATTTTATATGAAAGAAAAAGACGACTGTCCACTTAGCCGTCCATCAATCTCTAACAAGCTTTGGTTGTTTTTTTGGTTAAGTTGTAAGAGCACTATTCATCTGGTGGCAGCCATTACAGTTTCAAGTCACAGTTATTTGTGTCATTATTTATCACCACCGCAGTCTCAAAGGGCTTCACTGGTTATTAAATCAACAGTGGCCGTGGCTTAAGATATGAATTTGCTCTGGATAATGGCTGTGATAAACTACTGACTCACCGTAGACTGTAAAATATTTTAGAAAATGATTGTGCCCGTTTTATATATATTGATATATAAAATGTGTTTGTACTCCTTGTATTTCCATATAGGGACTTGCTCAGGGAATTCACCCTTCGCAACTACTGGTTCAGCTACAGCATGATGTAAGCAGTGCTTGTCCAATCAAAACGTTGGTAACCCCACTCCGACAGAACCCATTCAAATCCACTGTCCCTGTGTGCCTGTCCAACCACAGCTGGCGTGGAGTATGAAGAGTATTTTATATAACAGTGTACAGGGCACATGTATGCACATGTGTTTGGCCTCCTATTGATGGTGGTGTGTGTGCATGTGTGTGTGTGGTAGGGGGGTGGTGTTCATGCTCATCTTGACCTTATCTTGCTGCGAAGGCGTCAGACGGCAAGTCCCGCTCAACTTCTTGGCCCTGGGCTTGTTTGTAAGCATTCATCACCACACCTTTAACACCACACCGATAGAGTTGTTCTGTTGCCCGCCAGTTGGCTCGGCTTTTGTCTTTGTTCCTTGCCTCTCTGTCACTCTTGCTATTTCTACATTTTTCACTCACCCACATTAACTTCTCTGTCTCTCTCTCTCTCTCTCTCTCTCTCTCTCTCTCTCTCTCTCTCTCTCTCTCTCTCTCTCTCTCTCTCTCTCTCTCTCTCTCTCTCTCTCTCTCTCAGACTGTTGCAGAGGGTATGATGCTGGGGTCTGTGACAGTGTAAGTGTCCCTGCAGGTGACCTTTATCACGGATAAAATCACTCACTCTACGAGCCATAATGTACACAGAGAAAGCAGTAAAGTAATAGCGTGACATCTAAAAAAGAGTGTAACATCTATTAAAATATTTTACACAATTGTCCTGACATGAAAAACAGCACAACAAATCACATAAAGTTTCCACCTACAAACAAATAACACATTTCAGTATAAACAGATGAGGGGCAAAAATGAATCAGATTCATAGGGATCAGTAATGGTAATACTTTAAAACATATACACGCTATGAAGGCTGACTCTAGGCCCTTGATGAAAGTTTTTCAACACATTTAAAGAAAAGTCCTTCATTTTGAAGTCTGTCTGCAGGAAGGTCCACATTGAACGGGCAAAATAGCCGAAAACTTTTCCATTACAGCAATGATGCTGTCACCGCTGGGTGACAAGAAACACATGTGAGAGTGAAACCTCACCCAACACATGTTTCTTTTCTGGAGCCACTTGTCGTGAGAGATGCGGCTTTCGATGAGCCTGGCGGTTTGATGCCTTTGTTCATCAATAATGCATCCCATATTATCATATTAATAGAAGACTGCCATAACTGACGCTTTTAGTGATATAAATTGAACATGGCCGATGTATAATGCAACCCAAAACCAACGCATGGTCTCCAGTTCAAACGCATGAAAGAGACTTGCGGATTCATGGAAAATAAATGAAATAAACATCTATATTCGCTGAAATAAAAAACAAGAAAAACAGATTTTTTTTGTTTGTTTTGGTCAGCATCTTGAAGTACACACACAGAGTGCCTGCGAGCCGGGCGTGAGTTCATGTGTGTCTGTGTGTGTGCATGCGTGAGTTCACATGTGTGTGTGTGTGTGTGTGTGTCTTCATCTCTCTCCACAGCTACTTTGCAGTGGAAGCAGTTCTCTGGGCCATCGGGGCGACGGCGCTGGTGTCCTTCTCCCTCAGTGTGTTCGCCATGCAGTCCAAGGTAAGGCCACGCATCCCCCCCCCCCCCCCCCCCACCCCAACAATACTAAAGCAAAAGTGAAAATGAAAGTGAAACCCAGAGCCTTGCGTTGCTCTGTACAAAGTGTCTGCGTTGCAGTCTGCAGAATTGTATTCGAAGTATCTGAATATTTTATTTTTGCAAGCACAGACTTCAAGCGGAAAAAAAAAAATCTCCAGGTCTGTGATCTGTTTTTTTCTTATGTTTTTTTTTTTTTTTTTTTCCTTTTTGTGGGGTAACCTATTGCAATACATCCCCAATGAGACAGTGAGGCAAGGCAGTGCAGAGCACACAGCTGCAATGCAGGGGTACTCAAGCCCGGTCTCCGCTGTGTGTTTCAATGAGAGTTAAAGAGTTTCTTGTGGCTCTCCACAATTAATCAGAACTTCTCTTCTTTTCTCATCTCCTCGATTCGCTCCAGTGGGACTTCACCGCCGCCAGGGGCAGTCTGTGGGCATTCGGCTGGACCCTGTTCTCCTTCGCATTGCTCTGCGCGATAATGAGATCCCAGGTAAATCTCGGGGCCAGATTTTATTTCATTTTCTTCTGACAGGATGTATCTGCCTGCAAGAGGGAAACCGCTGAGCTGTTTTCTGGTGGTGGTGGTTGTTATAAAAAAAACACACACCGTGAGCAATACCCCAACTATACCCCAACTCTGTTCTAACCATCCGCTCTCAAAGATGTCAAACAAGTGCTGCTGGGAGTATTTCACCAACCGACATATAAACTTGCACATGAAATTAAAGTAGCTTTAAAAAAATAATAAAAATACCAGCTTGAAAAGATAAAATACGTAGTAAACTTTGTAGTTCATAGTACCCAGTTACTGCAACGAGAGCATTATCACGTATTATTCAAGACAGTATTGAATGACAGCCTGCAGCACACTGATGGTTGTTTGATGAAAATCTCAGCGAAAATGGGATCATGAGAATGATTTGGGTTTCTGCCCAAAGTTATATTTGAGGGGGGATTATATTGTTGTATTAAACTTGTGCTGTGTTTCTCTTTCTCCACAGTACCTTAACATTCTGTACGCATGTCTGGGAACCTTGCTTTTCTCAATCGTAAGTACAACTAAAAACAAATAACACCCCCCAAAAAAAGTCCAAATTGCAGTGCATAGGCCTATAGAAGATGTGTCTCAGATGTAGCTAGTGATCCACAGAGCAGCTTCATGTCTGGTAAAAAGGTTCAGCCAGAGTTCAGACTACGCCTGCCAGAGGTCAGACTATGTCTGTGGGGTGTTGAGTTCAAGAGGCAACGCTCGTTGTTGAGTCCGTTGATATCGGCTACGCGTCGTTTGACAGCGGCAATAGGCTTTCATCATCATGGGCACCCGACCGCCTGCTTCAACAACAAATGTGGCATCAACAGAAAATGTTGTGACCCAGGCATTTATTCTGTTGAAATGTGTTGCGACGGCAGCACACAGAGCTGAACAAGCTGTCAACCGAAATCCACAACTTGTTTCATTGACGGCCAAATGTCAGCCTTCAATCTGTATTTTCCCTTCTACGAGCCTCAATGAAATCGCTCAGATGTCTTACCACGCATAAGTACACAAAAACATATTTCCTCCAGAATGCCAATGAAATCCTTTGCTTAGTGAGAACGTCGCAGCAGTTATGAAGAGAGTTTTTGGCCCCCGGTTACACTTGTCGTTTCTACGTACAACGTGCAAGGTAATGAGCCGGAAGAGGCGTACACATGAGATGTCAATGAATCAGAAGGTGTGCAATCTAGTAGAAGGTGTGCGAAGTGCGAACAGTGCGTGTGCATAGAGAAGAGAAGAAAATGGTTCGTGTTTGTGCTTTTCCCGGCTGCGTTCGTCGCTCGACTGGTCATGACTGTTTTCCAAAGATGGCGCCCGCTTGTTTTTGTGAAGGCACTGGCTTTCTAAACTTTATTTTTAATAAACGGTCTGTATACTTACAAAGTTCTCAATGCTTCGTTTTACATGTAGGGACCCTCATTATGCTAATGTGGAAGTGTGGTGCGATTTTGAGCCTTGTTAGTGGTATAGAATTGCCATTAATTTTACATGAATATCTGCCCCCACAGCTAGCGTTATAAGCTAAATAGCGGTTTTCGAGAACTTTAGTTCCATTCGACTAGAATGAAAACTGATCCCAGAGAACGGTCCAACTCGGTGGACATGTGTTATGATCATATGGTCTCATTTACACCGGAATTGTCCTTTAAGATGGATGAAAATGGGTTGTGGGGGCCACAGATTTCGCATTCAAGTGTGGACGTCAGACTTGTTTCCCGAACTGGCTCCTCCGATCACAAAAGTCGCATTGAAGTGTAACCGAGGCCTTTGTCTCTCTCTCTATCTCACTTCTTGCCAGTACTTGGTGGTGGACACCCAGATGATCGTCGGAGGGAAGAACAGGAAGTACACAATCTCGCCAGAGGATTACGTGTTCGCTGCCCTCAACTTATACCTGGACATCGTTACGCTGTTCCTCCTGCTTCTGCAGCTGATCGGCCTCTGCCGCTGATGCTGGGACTCTATGGAGTTCTAGGCTTGAATTATGCACATAAATGTTTAGTAACGGCAAGGTTATCCTTAATTGATCTTGCTGTATACAAAGTTGTACGTTTATCGCACATAGTTTGTAATGCCCTGCTGCTGAATTTAGCAATGTCACTTTTCTCTCACTTTTGTTTAATTTTTTTTTTTATGGGTTTCTAATGTGATTTGATGGTATATAGTTTTACTGTGTTCTGCAGCACTGAAGTTTAATTGTACAGTCCTCAATGACAGGTAGTCTCACTCTCTTATCAAGGGTGAATCTGTGTTTGGCTGCGCAACATTGACAACTGAACACAGTGGATGAAGAGACACTCCCTGAATGTTGTGCCTTTACATTTCAACCCTTCTAACATGAGTATTTCTAGGCAAACTTGACAGCATTTTTTTGTAACGTGTTAAGGCCATCCCTATTGGTCTCATTGCATCCCTAGGCCACAAGGCATGCCTACACGTGCTTGCGCACCAGGAGGCACCGCTTCCAAGCGGTGTCTCGACGCAATCGACATCGATCCACCGTGCCTAATTAGGGCTATTTTTGCTTAAGGGTGGGCTGTTTGTTGGACACGCCGGCGTTCATCGTTGTTTGTACCAAATTGTATTGCGCCTTTTGCACAGGACTGGACTACAACGGTCCGACAGAGGCTCATTAGCAAAATATTACATGTCTCTGTCACTCCTCAAGACAGCTCTGGGCTCTTGGATTGCCTATACCATTATTGTCATGGCATTTAATTACATTTTCTATACAAATGCATAAAAACTAAAAGTGACATACCCTAATGCACCATACCCCATAACTTGAATGCACATTTTATGAGGATACAAATATTCATCATCATCCTTTCCAATGTTAATGAACAAAAAAACCCACTACCTTCCATAAAACTCAACTCATTTTA
This sequence comes from Merluccius polli, assembly GCA_030340625.1. Taxonomy (NCBI): domain Eukaryota; kingdom Metazoa; phylum Chordata; class Actinopteri; order Gadiformes; family Merlucciidae; genus Merluccius; species Merluccius polli. Next base: position 42,385 of record JAOPHQ010002846.1, on the reverse strand, counting down.
TTGGCATCAGCACACTGTTTTTTTTCTTTCATATAAAGAGGGAATGTATCAAGTATAAACTATGAAAGTGCAAATAGCATTTCAAGGATTAGTTACTTTACAATAGAAAATCTTAATGTGTTACAAAAAGTTTTGACAGTTTAAAATTATATCACCTGAACAATCGGAAGTGCAATAAAAAGGAAAGTACAGATTCCGTACGTGGAGTCATGCCTTTTTCTCACACAACATACGGTTGAGAAAAAAAAAAAAATAGCCGCTTGGATCAATACACCGTCTACTAATGACTAACCGCGTGGCACCCCGCTTTACAACTTCAAAGACACGTTTCAAAGCCATCAACACATTTAGATCCACCGCTACTTAAGAGAGGCAGCAGAACAAACACTCCATTAGTGGGAACTTCATATCCAGATAACAAACCCCATTTACGCCACTCTGTGCCAACACATACTGTACATGGTGAAACGGAAAATTATACCGCTTCAGCCATCAGACCGTTTCAACTCTCGGCGGTACGTTGCCCGCTTCTGAAACGGCATATTCTTTGCTTCAAGATAAATTGCTACTTGGAAGTGTGTGGGTTCCTTCATCTTCTGGGGGTTGGGATAAGTAGTCAAATGAAGTGGTACTCGTTCCCCGAGTCAACCGAATTCATGCATCAAGCCTTTTCTTTAACCATCCAGAAAAACCACAGGGCAACCATTTCAGTTGGGCTCAAGAAGCTCCAATGCACACAAAACAGAGGGGACACATAGACCAAACCCATAATATATACTTCAATATAAACATTATATATTTACTTAATACAAAAAAGGAACTCTCACCAGGGATCTCATTAAGTATTTTCAAAGGGCCATTAAAATAAAAAGTAAATTAAATAACTTTTTAGTGTTTCCCCTACATGCAACCAGCAGTGGTGCAGTGCCACCACTGGATTACTAGCACCACTACAACAATCAGCCATGCAAAAAAAAAAAAAATACAATTAGAAAATTATGTTGGGTGCTCCAAATGCTATCTGTTTTATTTAAAAACATATCATAGGCGCTGCCTCCTGCACCCACCTTTAATCGTTACATTATCATTATTGTCATTGGAGAAATATTGTGGAACAATACTGACAGCAAAATAGTGTTCTGCTATAGAAGAATAAAAAATGCATGATGATACTGTAGGTGGCATTAGCTCATGAATGGCTTGAGACTAACTGTAGGAAGCATCAAGAGAAAAAGTCACGACAAGTGACCCAATAATAGAAAGTAGCCTACATATTTGATTGTGTAGCAACGGAAGAAACAGTATTATGAAACCCAGACGACGGGATGGTGCACTAACATTAACGCCAAAAAAAAGTCGTGTGCACTTATGTGCTCACATGCTCTTCCTTGTTAGGTTATATTGTTGTATTATTGTATGAAACCATTTGTGTTGGAATGCACCTGGGTCCTACTGGAATCAGTGACCACACTAACACCTCTCTGCACCCGCACACAGCAGCACCATGCACCTCACACACACCTCAGCACTGCTGCTGGAGACGATCGTAGGGGAAACACTTTTTATATATATATATATATATATATATATATAATTGTAGCATAAACATTGCTAAGTGTGAGGGAAATCAATTTAAAGGTGAACATGAGTCTTACATTATACACCGTTGTATACACTGTGAATACTGCCTGATAGCACTTTAAAGAAGAGTGTCAACAGAATAATAATAACAGCGTTGATATAGGAAGGCACTGTGACAGATTGCGTCGAGAACCGTTTTTGAAGGTGAAGGCTCTCCATGTTAGTGGGAATTGGTGGGAATTGCTCAGCTTTAGCTTAGCATTACGCTGCTGAGTGACTAAGGCCTGATTAGCTAAGTCACAGAGCTTAAAGTGACTGACTATAAACAATCTCACTGGCACTCTAGAAACATCAGCCCAAAATCTTCAGCCGTTTTCGCCATCTGAAAATTGCCGCAGATTCAGCTGCTTGACTAGAGCATACAGTACATTCCTTTGTTCACAATAAACTACATTGCAATTCATTCGTGAGGGATTCTTTTGAAAGGACATATACTAAATATTTAGTATACACTTCCATTGAATCAAACTGTAGTCAATTTCCTAGCAGCCTACCTACTTGTATTTATAGTCTATAATTTGCACTATGGATAAGTTATATATATATATATATATATATATATATATATATATATATATATATATATATATATATATATTTAGTTACTTCTAAGTCGACCCCCTTTACCATCTTAAAAGAGATGCACTCATAATAATAATAATAATAATAATCAGGTATCTGAAAGACAGGGCTCTATAACTGAGACCTTCACATTTCATGTTTCTATTTTTGTTGGGTCAACAAAAATGCAAAGAGGCACAATTTCCTTTGAATAATCCACTTGGTGATGACAAACTGTGCTTTTGCTAGTCAGTGTTTGGCACCCATTATCGGTAGGCTGATAACAACAGGAGTGAATAGCATTACATAGACGACGATACCTATTGAAATAACAAAATACCTCTGTGCTTAAATTTAGTTCAACTCCAAACAAACTACAGTAGGTTTTTACTCCAGTGGAAGAAAAATTATATATAGGTAATACAAGACAAGAAAAAAAATCTACTTACATCACACTAATCAAAAGTCCAGAGACATTACTAAGTGTATTAATCAACGTGAGATAACATCTCCTCACGTATCTATTGGTTCAGTTAGCGCTTACTGTAGGAACACAGGCTTACCCAGAGAGGATTGAGTAGCAGGGTGCCATTTCATGCCCATTATTGGAACTTATGGGACTAGTAGATATAATCAACACCTCTCCAGCCAATCAGAGTCGAGTATTCACCTGGGCCATGGTATAAATATATATATGCCGTTTGGTGGGACGCTTTTATCCAAAGCGTCTTACAATATCATGAGTGCATACATTTTCAGCGTGGGTGGTCCCAGTGTGAATCTAACCCTGGCAACGTTAATGCCGTGCTCTACCAGTCGTGCTAGTCAGGACCACAAGCCACTACAAGTGCAAGCCACTAATTCCACTACAGTCAACCTCACTGCATTACCGCTAGGAGAACTACAACGCATTAACCCCACGTTCAACCAGATAGCAACCTGTAACACATGCCCCACTCTAAATACATTACCGCCGATTCTCACATACATAATCCTCAATTTTATTTTTTTTGTTTCTTCTGTACGTATTTTTTTTTGTGCCTTATCCAAAGCACGATTTTTTTTTTTCCTTTCGCAAAGCCGATGGCCGCTGTTCACACAATGTGGATCTGCTCCTCCCACTCGGAGGAGCTGCTGCTGGCCAGCTGGTCGCACGCCGAGTCGCACTGCGGCGTGTCCACGTGGCAGGTCCTCGCTCTGCTGGTGTCGGTGACATCACAAGGTGCCGCGGACGCGGCCTCCAGCCCTTTCAAGTCCAACTGGGTGGGCCTCTCGACAACGGCAGCGGTGATGGTAGCCACCCTCTCGAAGTCCGTCTGTCTCGCAGGGCTGCAGCCCACGAGCCCCACGCCTTCCAGGAGCTTTGTGTCGTCCGAGAGGGGAGCCGAGGCCGTTCTCTTCACCTCCAGGTCTCCTCCTCCTCCTCCTCCTCCTCCTCCAGCGGTTTGACGATTAAGCGTGTCTACATCCGTGTCAGAGGAAGTGGAGGGGGCCAACGCCACGCCGTGTGGGTTCATGTCGTGAAACCACGCCATGATGTTGCCCAACAGATTAGCGTCGGCCGCCGCCGCCGTCGCCGTGGACGATGAGGACGGGTCCTGGCTGTCGCATGTGGCCGAGTCCAGCGTGTCACTGGACAGGGAGAAGAGGCCCGTGGACGAACCTCCGCATCCCCCGCCGCCACGACCACGAGGGGCCACGGGGAATGGCCCGGAGCCACTGTAGCGCCGCTGCTGCTGCTGGTGGTGGTGGTGACCGGAGGGAACTGCAGCGGCCGAGTGCTGGCCGGCGGCGAGGTTGATGCTGGCCAGCTCCAGCAGCTCAGAGCTGCTGAGCGAGGCCCTGGGAAAGACGTCGAGGCCCCGGATGCTCTGCTCCAGCCTGGAGGGGAGGGACGTGCCGATGGCCCCCAGGGACGCCTCGTTGGCCAGGGACTGTCGGTTGGTCCGGCCCCCCGTGGTCCCAGAGTCCTGGAGCGACAGCTGGATGGCCAGTAGGATGTTGGGGTCCTCGTCGTCCGAGGAGCCATGGTCCTGCAGGCAGATGACACCAGTCAGTTATTTTACAGTGGGATCACACAGAAACGCGGGCAATTTGTGAGAACAGCTCCAAGTGCTTGTGGGGCGGGGCTGTGTGCGCAATTGTGATATTTAAAATGTTTTAATGGTAAAAATTAACGTTTTTGTCTTCCGTTGAAAGTTGAATATATTTCAACTTTGATGCACGGTGAAAAATCACGCCACAAAAATGCGAGGCATATCACAAGAATGCTCAGCACAGGTACCATGGTACCATAGGAAGACAAAAGTGGTTGTCGCGGTTTGAAACACCGTTCTGTGCGATCGGCCCCTCCCGCTGCGCTGTATTTAATGTATGAGAAGAGAAGGCGTTTTAGTTTTTCCCTCATAAACACTAAACCAATAGAGGCTGACAGTGGACGACGGAGGAAGATGGACACCCTTGAGAGACTCTTGTATTTACGCTGTGTCACCAGTTTGCAGACTGCAACGCTGCAGTGCACACGCTCTCTGCTGGCACTCTGCCAGGAGGAAATGTAGTTAAGTGGAAGGACCCCAGACAGCCATGATCTTCAAGGCACTCACAGGACAGTGACTCCACGGCATCAGACAGCCGGCGCCTTCGCCAAAATACTTGTTTTATCGCCACAGCAAGCAACCTTTTCGACTTCTTTTTTAACAACGTAAAAAAAGAATCATAATAAATGCTGCATCCTTGCGTTTCTCTGTAAGGAACTGCTTCACCTTGGAACTCACTGTGTATGTATCATTCCCCCCCAAATGTGTAAAAGAAGGAATCAGGAGGTACACCTTGCCCCTGCCCTCCAAATAGAATAGCAATTACCCATGAAATTATGTTTTGCCTAGTATAGTCTTTCTTGGCCCACTTTACGTATGCCACGTCAGAATCACGGTTTGATTTATGAGGTTCCTCAATGTGCATGTGGCACGCGGGAAAAACTGCCCACTTACCGCCAGCCGATGCCCGTGTCCGAGGCCATCCTGAGCACCTGTTGGAGAGGACAAAGAGAAGGTGAAAGAAAGCCGACGGTCATAATTAGATAGCAGTGGCCAATTGAATAGAGGAAGGGGGAAAAAAAGCCATTGTCACACATCAAGTATTATCTGGCCCTTGAATCGATCTCCACATTTGAGGAAATTATCCTATTATCATCCTCCATAAATGACCAGGTAATGGCCAACTGGCACAGGCCATTTGTCATTGTGCCACTCAATGGTTTAATGTAAAGTGTAGTAAGCCATTATCGCTGCAGTGTGAAGTGAGATGTGTAGCCATGACACTCTTCTTGCCCGCCAGAAAGGAATCTATTAGCTTGCAACAGATTCCTTCATAATAGATCCTCCATTAGCTTGCTATAAAGAGTAGCCACCTTTCACAGGTATGCAGGTGAGTGAATGGGATATGTGACCTTGGGATATGTGACCTTCTCCCTTTTGTGACCCAAAAAGAGCTATTGTGCTGTACGAACTACCCATTTTCAAAAGATCTGGGTTTTTCATTGAACTGTAATGATAACATTAGAATGCAGTACATTCCCAAGGGCTCCCACTGTTCAATTGTAACTAATTAATAATAATTATAAATAATACATTTTGGGGGGGGATTTTGGAGTGACCTTTGCAACACTACAGAACTACAGTTAGCTACATATAGCAGCTTCTGTCAAACCAGCGGTTTCTAAACGGTCTCCGATTTACTCAAGTGTATATAAAGTGACGGCAAAAGGGGTCTTAAGAGAAAGCTCCAGCAGCATGAATCAAACCCCATGTAATCCCTCATTTTCACAGCGGGTCCAAAATATCTACATCTCCAACATTATGGAGCAGAAAAGAGACCGTGTGCTCAAGATGATGAGATCCTTGCGACTGCACAGGGCCAACTGGCCAACCTCGTTTCCAGGCGTTCATCTCATAACGTAACGCCTGGAACTTCAAATGTGCGTATATTGTTGTGTGAGAGAGGGCATGCTTCAGTGACGAGGGGTTTAGCGGCGAGAGGGAGGGACTTCCGACAGCGGCATATCGGTTACACGTTTCCGATATTGCTTCGTCAAAATCTCCATCTAAGAACCGTTAATGGACTCACACGGCTCACGAAATTGCTTGCGTTGCGGACCGGATAAGCAGTAAAACTTACAACCTTCTCTCATCCTACCGACTGTCACAGAGGCGAGAAGGTCCTCACAGAATAGACCCAACGGTCAGTAAAGACACGTGTGGAAGAACACATGCGGCGGTACCTAAACTGTGGTCACTGGGGTCATCAGCATCAGGGGTGTTGCTGCGCAGACTGCCCATGTCGCCTCGTCTCCTCTGCCGGTGTCTTCTTCTGTACTGGAACTCGGCGTACTCCTGGAGACGAGCAAAAGCACACGCGTCACAACACCGCCGGCACACACAAAAAAACACCGGCATCATCATTATCATCATCATTGTCGTTGTCATGCAGTCACACCGTTCAGATTTCTACGATTTCTACATTAGTTACACATGCTGCGTCGACAAGTTAGGGATGAAGCCAGGCTGTCGATCCATGACTAGACTACATCTTACATTTTCTGTGAAAAGTGATATATGGAGTTATGGTACAAATTTCCAACATAAATTTGTAAATTCATAACAATGGATTCCTCATTAGAATGCATAGGGGGTTTGTTTGTGTGTGTATATACGTGCGTGTACGTGTGTGTGTGTGTGTGTGTATGTATATGCGTGTGTTTTGTGCACCAGAGCTCAAGCACTTCCAGTGGCTTTGATGTGCTGAACAAGCCTTTCAATCATTAGGTCCACAGTGTGGACCGGGACTCTCACAGAACTCACTAACACACACAGAAAGGGACTTAGATATTAGGCAATGTGTGAATTATGGCTCAGATGTTTATAAGTCTGAGATCTTAAAACGGGGAGAGCAAAGATGATTCATCAGAGGGTGAACCGGCTGCTCAGCGTGAATGTATATATATATATCACGGTAGGGAGCGGGGGAGAGTTATGAGGAAACATTTTTTGTAGGACTTGTGACTAATTCAAAATAGATATCTTGCTGAGGTTTTGTCAAAACAACAGGTGCATCGCTACACAAAGTGCAGTTAATTATTAGCCTAAGAAATCCAATGTGTTGCTGCATGAGAAATAGTGTGCCAACATATCCGGGTCTTTCATTATTATGCTCAACGAGCAGCCCCTAATTCCATAATTCTCGCACACTTTTACTCTGGGGAATTTAAATGATGTAGAATCAATTAAAATGTTCTTTTAACAGAGACTCGGTAAGACACAACATGGACTGTATTTGAATATATTAAACTTTTTTTTGTTATCACCAAAGAATGTTAATTGGTTAGGGTTACCCTTCATACCCTTCACATCTTAACTATGTGAGTGACAGCTGTGTGTGTGTGTGTGTGTGCGTGTGCGTGCGTGTGCATGATGAGGGGAGACGTTGAGATTCAAGCATTCGAGACATCAGGCATTAGATGATGCAATGATGATGCATGCATATTAAAGAGCAAAAACAAATCAATGCTAAAATGGGGGAAAATACATACTGAAACATTCTCAGAGTCAGACTGACATCAATGCAGGTTAAAGGGAAAGGGTTATTAAAAAGGGCAGATCACTTTTTCCATTATACTTCATGTCTCTCTCTAATCCAAAACATAATACATCCATACAATACTTTAACGATAACAATAATACAGTGTTGATTAAGGTGCCAGTTTTAAGGCACTGTCGTGAAAAATGTATCCCAACAATATTATCACAAATGTTAAACATATTTATTTTATTACTAGTTCATTTATCACGCTTTGTATAGATTCTCCTTGGACCAAGAGGCAGCTCCCTTCCTCTCTCCATCTGAAAGGCGTTATGTTTGCTACGTATTCATTTGTAATCACCACTGTAGCGCAGATGTGTATTGTCAATTAAGCAGACTCCTTTTGGTTTGTGTCTCTTTGATTCTTTGATGTTTGTTCCGACAATGTGACGATCAAAGTCATGAATATTCAATGTCTCATTGAAGACGCTTGGTTAATGCTGCCTGCGTGTCTTCCCGTGATCATGCTCCTTTAAATCAAATACTTTGCCATCAAGAAGGGTCCTATAAGAAATATTTTTTCATCTGGCACAAATAGCAGCACAGAATCATTAAATGCATGCATTGCAGCCCCTTTGAAGCGCATGGAGCAAATGGTTACCACTAGCGTAATAAAGCGTCAGTTGATTTTGCTCCGAGGTTCACCATAACACTGTGTGTGCAGCGACAGCAGTCGTCCAAAAGATATTTTGGGCTGGCAAAATGGCAGATGAACGCGAGTTCATCTGCCAGTAGCGGAAGTACACATGGGCACAGGGCCATATGGTTTGGGGACAGTGCTCAGACTATACTGTGTGGACATATGGCTGCAGTTCCCAAAGCCAACCCAGAGAAGAAGCAACTCTCCAAATACACAATTCTGCAGTTATTGCAAAACTTAGTAAAGAGATTGCAAAGATTTCTAAAGTTGCTCCCAGGACACTGTATTTCTGGGCTCACGGACACTTGGTTAGGAAACCTTGGTCTGTTAATGGTTTTTACCGAGTGCAGCTTTTCTAAAAATACACTGGTGTGTAGCAATCTGCAGGTACTGTAGTGAGCCTGGTGAGAGGGCCATCTGTAGCCATCCCTCTCTTAGCCAGTCATCAGCCTTTGATTACGGGTCCGCTGGTCCCATTACCTGCTGCAGGCAAGACACAGGCTCTCTGTTATCACCAGCAAAGAAAAACTGCAAATTGCCTTCTCTTTTTTTCTCAACCCCCCCCCCCCCCCACCACTCCCCCTGATTTGTATTTTAGTCTCGTAGAAACGCTTCTGATTGCAAGCCAGAGATAGGGGCAGTTGAGTGGCGACGCCCCCTTTTGTTATTTTAATACTGTAGAGGAACAGACAGAGTAGACACTGCTCCCCACCTGAATCTACAATGACGCTGGGCTCTTTTGAAGATAAGCCACGTCTTTGTAGTGTACGCTCGGCGTACTTCATTAAATTCGTCCCTCTGAAATGCAAAGATGGCTTGGTTTTTGTGTGGGTTTTTTTTACCCCTCCTTCTCTTCCTTCTGCGCTATCTAAGGGATTTTTAATTAACGCCAACCATATCGGCCGGCATGCGTAGTTTAGATGCGTTTGAGTGGCCGTTACCTCAGGTGATGCAAAGCCTAAATATTCCCAGTCCCATGGGCCGCCGGCAAAGCTGAAGGGAGGAGGTGGGCGAGAAACAGATGGGGGGGGGGGGGAAAGAGAGAAACAAGAGAAAAGAGAGCGAGTGAGAGAGCGAGAGAGAGAGAGAACACAGTGTTAATATGAGCAAGACCTCACAGAATCACAGAATATACGTGCATTCGGGGTATAATACAATAAATGTAATAAATGTGGAGGTTCCACTTCAATTTAATATTTGCATTCATATATTTTTTGTATTATCATATATCATTATCATATATCAAATTATTATTATTTTTTGTGCAAATCATTTTAGTGCATATTATATTATACCTATACATACATATTATACTGTACTAAAAAAAAGAGAACGGCTTATACAGACCAAAAAAAAACTTTTAATGTGCTATTGATTTAAATGTGCCAAATAAATTTCATTTTGATCATACCTGCATGAAGATCAGGTGTGTGTGCGTGCGTGCATTACCTGCTGCGTCTGGGGGCGTCGGGGGAGTCATTGGGGGCCACTCCGCGTGCAACTGAGGCCAGGAACTCCTGTCTCTTCTGCTGCACCAGGCAGGCCGCGCGGATGATCTTGTGGCGCGGCGTGCGCAGGTACGGCCGGTTCACCTTCTGGGCCAGGTCCTCCGTCACCATCTCCAAGTCCGTCTGAGTAGGAATTCGTATTCATACACTCAAAGATTTATGTTCACGTTTTGACATGAAAGTGCAGCCACTTACTTATAACGTCCCGAAATTGAATCCAGAACCTGCAGAACAGAATCTATTAAAAGGCTTAAAGCTGGGGCCACATGATGTGATCACAAGGCGGATTTGGGAACAATAAATTGTGAAATCGGGCAGATTTCAGAATCTGCAGGGCCAGTTGTGCAGACACACGGTAGAGTCGGACCCCGAAATCGTGACACGTGTGAGCGAAACACGAAAACCATTCTCTATATACGATCCCAGTTGGCATGGTCCAGATCCAATCAAACACGTTGGATTTAATCGGGGCAAGTCTTTCCATGATCATTTGGTGAGAATTTTCAACATCCAATGAAAAGTGTGTATTCCCAATAGGGCTGGGTACCGAACTTCGATACTTTTATGGCACAGACCGATTGCTTCCATACTATGGAGTATCAAAAAATGCCTTGTCATTCGGTACCAAATTTCGATACCTAAGGAGTAAATCTCATCAGTGTCAGTGAGCCAATAAGCATGCAGCATGCTTGTACCAAAATCTAATAATGCTGGTGATTGGCTGTCTAACGTTACACGTCGTAGAGGCATGCAGGAAAAACACTACGTTACTGAAAACTAATTTGCACCATAATGTCACGTGTAATGTAATTTTCTTTTTGTTAAAATGGATTAGATAACATTGGTATCGAAAAAAGTATCAGGTTAAAAAATGTTCGATACCAGAACTGGTATCATGACTTCAATACCGGTTCTGGTATCGAACATTTTTGAACGATACACAGCCCTAATTCCCAACAAAGGAGGAGCCAACGGCACTCGTCTCCATTCTCCATCCGACTTTTACACCGTATTCTTTGTCTTTTACACTAGCTATGCAAATTGCTGAACCACAGTGGCGAGCTGTACATTCATGTTTGTTTGTTATGGTGTCAAGACATTATGGGAGAATACTCTTGCAAGTGCAGGGGTAGCACAAAACGGTGTCCATCTGTTTGTGTGTTCTCAGTCTTTAGATTTGTGTTCCCCAAAGACTACAGGTGTTACGTGAGCGCAGACAAGACTTGAAAAATCAGGATATGTCAGTTGTTAAATATCCACTGCTCAACCGTTTCCATTTGAAAGAATTGTGTCGTGTGGCCCCAGCTTAAGGGCATACATGCAACATGACGGCTCACTTTAGCTGAATTTATAGATGAGGTTTAAATAAGGTGCAACACCACTTAAAATGGCATGCATTTTGTATCTACGCTGCCTTCAAATGGTACATTATGGATGTCATCCCAGCATGCCAGCACATGCAGGCGTAGGAGTGAGGGACAAATGTGTTTCTTGCCCATTCTCAGTCCGCACAGTTTGGTGAGAGGACCTTCTCCTACTCTGCCCCCTCAACCTGGAACACACTACAGCAGGATCTGGAGCTGGCCAGCATGATTACCCTTGGGGATTTTAAACAAATTCTCCCAGGTCTGGAGAAAGTGTCTGTGGGGGCTTGCTCTTTGCGCATAGTGTTTGGTATGTGACTACCACCTTGGTAATCATGCACTTATCACTTTTGTGGTTTGTGTTCTATTTTGTCTCTGTATTGAACGTCCCGTCTGTCTGTAACGGTGTGTTGTATTGACAAAGGTCTCTCTTGAGAACGAGACCCTCGTGTCTCAATGAGATTATCCGTCTAAAAAAAAAAAAATCTCTGCTCCACGCCATTGGTCCACATCGAGCCTGGCCAGCCACCAGAGGGGGCCGGCGAGGGTTTAGAGAAGGAGAGTTGGGTTAGTTTCCCCACCTGCATGAGTTCGTAGATCTCCTTCTTGGTGCTCTTGGGCTCCAGGAAGAAGCCGTAGGGGTAAGAGCACTTGAGGATTCGCCTGGTCTTCAGGAGCTCCAGCACGGCATCCTCGATAAACGTGGTGTCGGGAGGGCCGCCTTCTCCTGGGCAGGGGCGAGGAGACAAATGGGTTTCATGAAGAAACGGACCATATGTATATAATGAGAAACAAGAAAGATTAGATCGAAAGAGGGAGGCGAGGAGGAGAGGTGAAATGAGGTGAGGTGAGAGGTGAGGTGAGGTGAGGAGAAGAGATGCGAGGGGAGGGGAGGGAAGAGAAGAGGTGAGGAGAGGAGTGGAGAGGGAAGGGGGGATGAGAGAAGGGAGGTGAGGTGAGGTGAGGGAAGATGATACGAGGACTGCCTCTTGGCCAGTCCATCCACACATCGAAGCAGAGAGGGATGACTGAGTGAATGATGAATGATGAATGTGTGTGTGTGTGTGTGTGTGTGTGTGTGTGTGTGTGTGTGTGTGTGTGAGAGAGATATGGGGTATTTGAGGAGATGACACAGCACTTAGCATATCAAAGTAGTGATTCAAACAGCGTTAATTGAATTTTACATGTTCCTTTACAAGAATAAAGTCGGGGGGGGGGGGGGGGGGGGGTCATGCAGGGAATGAAGTAGGTTTGGGATTGCATTGCCTCAACTGCAAATGGGGAAAAAAAGAACATGGGAAATTAAATGACTTCAATAAACACACAACTGCAATGTCGATCTAAAAGGCTCATTTGATCCCACAGAGTAGCTTGTGTTGATTCAACCAGATATTATCAAAGTGAAAAATGCTGGTGATTTGGGAATGTCCCTTTAAACCACATTCAATTGGAATTTCAAGAGCGCTACGAGTTTGAATATCCACAAATGCATCATAGTCATTGGTGTACGTATAGAGGCGAAACGCATGGCTAGAGTTTAAAATAGACGACGGACTCTCCAATGTCCCAGAAAATTTCAGTGCCCAACTCGTCAATGTCCCAGAAAATGGAGACCACATCAGCTAAGTGCAGCCTTATTGTGAACAGCCGCAGAATAAGTAAACTTGGTGTGTGTGTGTGTAGAATGTAGCATCAGCATGCTGCTTCAAAGCAATTCTCTCTCACACACACACACACACACACACACACACACACACACACACACACACACACACACACACACACACACACACACACACACACACACACACACACACACACACCACTTTACTCTCCCCTCCCTCATTTCTCATGCTTCCAAAAAGCTCTGATGGGGGAGAATGGCGCACAAGAGGAGTCGTGCAAATGTTCAAGCCACTCACTAGCGCTCAGGGCCCGGCTAAGCTGCTCCATCTTGTCCTTGGCTGTCTTCAGCAGGCGCTGCTCCAGCTATTGTGAGGAAGACACACACGATTTTACCCTTCATTGTTCTGGAAAATGGCTTTGGAGAATTGGGCGTTGGATCCACAAATCGGAAAAAAAATTAAAAAAAAGAAAAGGAAGAAAAAATAAAAAAGTATTGCTCTAGGGGGCGAATTCCCTGACAAAATGTGCCAGGTGCACAGAGACGTGTTTAGCATATAAAACAATGGACATTGTCAACGCGTCCTAGAGGAGTTAGTCATGAAGAACCTATTAAGCACCAGATGATACAGAGTTTGCTTACCTCCCATTGGCCAGGACTGCGCAACCACTATTCATCAGGCCAACTAGCAAGGACTGTTAGTAGATGCTGGTTTCCACCACCACCCTGTTCCTCACCCCCACCCACACCCAGAATGCACATTGGTCGCAAAGGACGGTGTGTGTCTAGAGGGGAGGGGATGGCATGGGTGGGGGGGCTGGGAAATATCTCTGTATTATATCGATGTCTTGATATGGGACTTATATTTTGAATATCGTAATATCGTGATTATGGCGTAAGTGTCGTCTTTTCCTGGTTTTAAAGGCTGCATTACAGTAAAGAAAAAAATGAATGAATGTGTCAAGTATTTAATTCACAAAGGAGTATACAAAAAAATGCTTTACCATGTGGTTATTTTATATAGACCTTTCATTTATTGAATTACCAGAAAACATGCTATATCGTGATATATGTCGTTGTCGAGATATTAAATGACCTATATCGGATTTTGATTCTGGCGGTATCGCTCAGCCCTCACCTGATAGCTGTGCTCATGGTTCTTGAAGCGCGTGTAGTAGTGCATAAATCGGTCGAGCTCCTGAAAGCTCTTGTGCTTCTTCTCTGCCTGTGAGAATACAAACAAAACAAAACAAAAAAATGAATCAATAAACAGAACTGATAGGTACGCTGTGGGCAAAAATGGCCACCGCCGTCGTAGCTCTCCCAAAGAGAAGCTACACTTCATGATGCAGAGCGATAAATGCAAGCACCTGGGGTAGAGACCCACAGCGGCTATCTGACAGGAAGTATAATTCAGCCTGGCACTTTGGTGTGGTTGGAGGGGGGGGGGGGGGGGGGGGGGGCGGGGGAGGTGAATGTGGTCATCGCAGGATTTAAAATCATGATTGAGTGGCCCACAGACCAACACTGGTCCCGACTTCTGCTCACCGGTGGTGAGGAGAGTGTCTGAATGACTCATCTTGATGAGTGTGTGTGTGTGTGTGCAGAGAAGCTAGCAGGTCATTGATAATTTACCTCATCCTAAAGCCTCCCAGACTGCAACTGCAGGGTAAGAAATGTACCTTTTTTGCCCCCATGTAATACGTTTCAAGGGCATTTTCAATCAGTTCCAGGGCAATTTCATTAAATGTAGCATGACCAATGTTCATGAAAAAAAATCTACAGAGTAAAATACAGAAGTTAACTTATTTTATGGAGGCATTTAAAATCCTCCAAATTTCCAGGGCAATTAAAATCTTTTTGGGGGTGAACTGCCCCTGTGCACACACATACATGTTACTTGCCCCACTCCCACATGTACCGCAATAGTTGATATACATAATGTGTTATATACCGCTGTGTTCTGCAGATCAGCGTCGCCCAGATGGTTGACTTCGAATGCTAGAGCCGAGAAATACCTAGAATGCACTTTCTTTCCGTGTCTAGAAATATCTTGGGAGCTAGGCTTACACTTGCGCCTGACATTTCTACTTGTGGGCTGAATGCGCCAAGCGTACCTCAACCGTCATATCCTTTGACTGCTCCTCCACCTGTTGGATGACTTCGTAGCGTGTGCAGCGGTAGTAGCCCCCCGTGGACGAGCTGTGCTTCTTCCACTCCTCCAGACAGATCCAGCAGAAGTCATACTTGCACTGCGGAGGGGGGGGGGGGGGGGGGGGGGGTGGGGGGGGGGGGGGAGAGGGGGGAGAGCACCCGACTAAATCAGCATAAGTCCACTGCTCCGATGAAATATTCAAGAAGCAAAAAATTATATTTCAAAAAGAAAAGTAGCTTCGGCCTTGAGATACGAGCAGTGGTAATAAACAGGGATAAAAGTGGAACAACATAATGTAGACAGGTCTCACGACGAATGGACAGTCGGTTGCAGATGGTAGCAATAAATAAGCTGCCATGGCATCCAATCGCTTTCAAACTAGTCAAAATCCTCCCTAGGGTCACATAGTTCTACCAAGTTTCCACCAAGGTTGAGAGTGTGTCCCCTTGCAAGTTGCCTAATGGAGCCATGAGGTTTCAATTTTAATTAAACTTGCTTCCAAGGCCCCCTGCAGTCAATAGCTAAGTTCTTAGTGTTGGGCTCATAAATATCTATACACATTTTGTGTCCCCCATTACAAGGCTTATACTGGTGTCATTTTTACCATTATATTTATCATTATTGGAGATTCTCCCATCTTAAACTAAGTTTGTGTGCATAGTTTGATTGGAACACAGATAAACATGGCCATGAGCAGATGAGAATACACCTGCATGTGCTGCTTTTAATCTCTAACAATTATGGAAGTAATTAAAGCAAACATTATAAAGATTGATTTTCTATTTGTAGGTGTAGGTTTTTCCACAAAGGAATAACAGTAAACAAAGCTTTGCCTGGTAAGAAGACAGCTATCAAGACTCGCTATCAAGACGAGTGTGTATTGTTGATGGCTGGTTTACAGCCTCACCCGGCCCGAGTCAGACTGATTAGACTCTGGGGCTGGGTGAGGCCGCACACCTATGGTGCATGGCCAATCAAGAGGATAAACCAGTCATCACCTACACACACTGAGGAAGAAAGCTCTGTCATGACCGCATATTCCATCTGCTCTGGCTGTAAACATCTGGCTAACTCTCCAATAAACAGGGATTATACAACATCTACCGGTTTCCTGTGTCGGAGGAGCCAGGCAAAGCCACTTAGTGGCTATATGCTGTCATGACAGAGCTCTCTCTCAGTGTGTGTGAGTGATAGGCTGTTTTATATATGTGCAGCCTCACCCAGCCCCCACCCAGCTCACTCACCTTGGGCCTGGTGATGCTGCTTCGACCTGCCATCAACCACACACACACTCCACAACCAAATACTCATATTCAGCCATGCACACAAACATAGTTAAAGTGCAGCAATAAGTGAAAGTTGCCCTGGTGAAGGCCCCTTCACTCAAGGGCCGTTATCAGTGTTTTTCTGCTGCCACTAGAAGGATGTCAGACAGCGAGTAGATGGAGACCCCAGCAAATCCCCTTTGGGGTTGTACAACAACAGAACACTGCAATCTGCCATCTACTCTACTCTATTTCCCACAACATCCTCACACCACAATCACTTGGCTTGCTGAAGACATGGTGAGAAATGAACACGCACACACCTTAAGGCCGAGACATTCGCTGTATTGGAAACAGTGTTAACATGATACTTGCAGGAGGAGAAAGCACAAAAGTTAGATCAATATGATACGAGATTAGGAGGGGGTGAGAGATGGAGGGGATGGGAGAGAGACAGAGGGGATGAGAGAGACGGCGGGGATAAGAGAGACGGAGGGGATGGGAGAGAAAGACGGAGGGGATGGTAGAAAGACGGAGGGGATGGGAGAAAGACGGAGGGGATGGGAGAAAGACGGAGGGGAGACAGTGGGGATGGGAGAAAGAGACAGAGGGGAGACAGAGGGGATGGGAGACAGAGACGGAGGGGATGGGAGGGAGACACACACGAGGGTGTGAAATATGAGACAGAGGGTAAAAAAAAAGTGAGTAAAAAGTCCACCAGGGGGAGAAATGCCGCCGTGAAAAGATGGATCTCGGAGAGAAATGTCAGGAGGCTTACAAGGTAATGACAGATCAAGGACACTCTGCTCTTCTGCCCCGCCGTCAACACGCACATGTACACGCGCACGCACATGCGCACACACACGACAAACTACCCCCGTCTTCCTCTCTGTCAGTCTGGTTCCTTTCAGCAGGGGGGAAGGAGAGGGAGGGGCAGGGGCTGAGCTGCAGTCGTCTCTGTGAGTTGAGTTGTAGTGTCATCTGGAACACCACTGGGTTCCCAGATGACACTACATCATGGTAGCACTGCCGCTGCTGGCGGCTGCCATGGAGCAGGGAGCATATTAACCTTCAGTGTTCGTTTCAAATGTTGCATTAGTGTTTAATGAAACACTTGTGCGGCCGCGTAGTGAGTGCACACATGAAGACGCGCATGCGCACCCACACCCTCACTCACACTCACACACACACACACACACACACACACACACACACACAGTGGAAATTGTGACACCCTGGAGCACCTTTCGGAAATTGACAAAATTCTAAAGACCAAACTTTGAACTTGGCTTTTCATCTAGTTATCAAAAGACTGCCAACACTTTAAGATGAGACAGTTTTGTACTGATCGAGATGGCAATTTTCCCTATGTGTTCAGAGCATATTGTATACCATTTCCATTGTGGCATAGACAAAACAACATTGAACATATTCAATCATTATTGAGGCGTGATCCTGGCCAACACTTCATATGTGAATAAAGCAAAATTATAAAACGGACAGTTCCGGTCCTTGATTCTGATTGGCTCGAAGCTGTTGTAACATACACTATAAACACACACCTGTGACCGCAGAACAATTCATTTTTAGTATAAATGCACCTGTATGTTAAAGCCTGAATGCTAGCCTGTGTTGCTTGGCAGCCATTTTGCCATTTTGAGGAACTATATTGCTTAGCGGAAGAATGATGATTATATTTTCAATACATGATTGCATTTTATGTTGCTGTGTGTTTATTTTGTGAAATCTTACTAGGTAGTCTATAGTAACCACTTTACTAACTGTTTCATAAAAGCAATAAGCCAGTTGAGGCTGTGATTTACAGCGATTGGTAGAACAGCTAGGGGGTTCAAGCGTGGTTCAAGGCACGGTGCTCTGTGTCGCGCCTCGCCTTGCCCGGAGCCCTGAAAGCCACTGCTGTTTTTCTCTTCCACCAAGCCCTCATTATAGCTGGTATCAGGAGAATGGAGTGTGCGTTCTCAATGTGACGCATCGTGCAGGCGGAAGGAGTCCTTGGAGGACAGCGCATGTGTATTGTAAGAGAACAGGGCTAAGTGGGAGAAACACTCATAAGCACGGCATCATTTGGAACACCACTCAAATATTCCTATAAGCTGCGCTGTGGCTGGCCTGCTTCCCAGAGGGGAGTGTAGGCAGAGGGGTCCTGCTTTACAGCAGTAATGGCAATAATGACATAAACCAAAAATGGCTGGCAAGGCAGACTGGAGCAAAACATTCAAATTCTTTTGAAATGCTTCTCAACGGGAAACGCTCCTGGCCTGAAGTCATTCTCTTTACATGGGAATTTAGAACAGACCAAAATAGAAAATTTTGTGGAAACCTCATCATTCATCACATTAGCACACTCACCAGCGGCGAGTGTTGCCGTGTGCCACAACAAATTATTTAATTTCCACAATCCAAATATTCCTTTTGAAATATGGCAGAAAACATGACGTCTACCAAACAAGTGTACATTTACATTATAAGGCAACTGCAGTTGCACTAGTAGTGGCATTATATAATGGAACGAGGAGCAAGCGCAACAGTTGCCCCGGGGACGACTTATGAGCAAATGCGACTTAGTGTGGAGACATCAAGACACATTAACCTCATCTACATCTTATCATTTCTAACCAAATTATTTGAGGCATAAATAACAACTGCTTAACAACGCTTAATATACCTAAACAAACAGCAAGAACCCCCACATTTTGCACAGATGGAGTTTACAATGAGTACTAAAAATGTGCAAAAGCACAAGAGAATTATTCAAAGTGAAATGCATTTCATGCTTGTCAAGCACCATTTTTCCTGCTTAACCAACTACTTAACGAGGCTAAATGTACAGCGCAGTGTTGCATTTTTTCTTTCAATTATTTTCTTGTGCTTTTGCTCATTGTTAGTACTCATGGCAAACTCCATCTGTGCAAAATGCAGGGGCTGTAGCTGTTTAGGTACAATAAGCGTCGTTACAGGTACACAGACTCCCAAATGACCACCCCTGCTTTTCGGGAACGAGACAAGGTGTGTGTCTCCATTCAGATACTTCCATTTAGTGCACTTCCATGTAGTGCACCGTGTGCACTAATTAATAATAATATAGTATAATAAGTATTATGTACACTCAAAATAGCATGTGCAAGTATGGAGCAAGCAGCAAAGGTGTTCCGACCATCCGAGCATCTTCCCCAATGAACCACGGTGGGGCTAAAAGTGGACACAGCCTTTACCTTGGCACACTGCATGTGGTTGCAGCCCTCGTTCTTCTGGATCGGGGACTTGCAGTTGGCACAGGGCTTGGAGTTGGTGAGCATCCACAGACAGTTGGCTGCGTCCTCGTAGGCCTCGCTCACCCCGGCCACTGCAGCAGCAGGAAGGACATATTGAAAGGCACCATTGCTGACACTTCCTTTTAAAAAAAAGTTTGGTGGGAGAGTGTCCCGCCTCACTGATGTTTACCGTGTCTATATCTTTAACACACACACACCAAAGCATATGTTAAAACTCCAACATAATATGATATGATTTTGTAGCAAAGATATAAAATCCAGGCGGACAGTTTAACAACAAACTATTGACTTCTACTGCTTATGATGGTCACATCTGTAACATGGCACTTTGCAGACTTCAAAGTCTTCAAGGTCATTTTCCGACATCAATTAGACTGTCTACACTCCACACTGATTAAAGCTTATGAACCCAGAAATGTGTCAATATGTGAGGGGTTCATTTATATGAATCATTTATTATCAACATTCTACATTTTAATTGGTTAGGCTCTAAACGGGTGGTAATTATTAATGTCTGACTGCACCCAAACGCTAAGCAATTCCGCCCCTAGATCAATCACTCGATATAAATCCTGTCAGGAGCAGAGATTGGATGAATAACAAGTTGACATTTCCTTGTTGCAATAACTTACATCTGCCGGATCTTACACCCCGACTACCGACCTGTCACACTAAAGTATTTATCAACAGTGTCATTTTTATTCAAAGAAAACGTCCCCAAAGTGATGCTGGAAGAAGAAAAGTTGAAAACATTACAGCAGCATTAAACAACTCAGGTTGACTTTAGAAACATCCCTTCCCACAATCCTTGGTGCTTTCCCATCCCACGTCCTTAAATCAACAATAAAGTAAGTGTTCCCTTAGGGAGAGACAATCATAGACATCGGCCCGCTGCCATATTTTAATGTCGCCACCATATTGGCAAGGCCAAGACTGGCCTGTAAACAAATACAAGTAAATAGGGGAGCCGCAGTATTTCAGGATAAAAAGCAGTTTCACGTTCAGTCGTTTTTATATTCAAGGGTTTGTGATCTACGTGGAGTACAAATAAAATGTTTTTAAAAAGTTTCTTTTTTTTTGTACTCTCCAATATGGCAGCAACGTTGATGTAAGATCTAAGGACCAATGCAGCGTTTATGTATGTATATATATATATATATATATATATATATATATATATATATATATATATATATATGGGGACAACCCTTTTGACTCCATTGTCAAAAGGGTTGAGGCTTCACTTGGAGCTGTCTGCATGGAATTGTTTTGGCACACGGGTGATAGAACTCACATTCCTGTGGTCTCATCTCATTCACTTTCTGAAGCCACATCTTCCAGACATCACAATCGCAGGGTTCATGGGCCTCTCCTTGACACTCCCTAGGACACACAGACACAGACACAAACACAGACACAGACACAGACACGCACACGCACGTAAACAAAGGCAGTGGAGGAGACGGGCAGGTTGAAGAGGGAGAGACGGATGACAGCAACAGATAAAGCAAACATACGCAACGCGCGAGTCTGACTGAAGGCCAGCCTAATGGGTACACGCTGACAGCAGACAGATGCAGACGTTGCACAGTAAAACAAGCTCAACAGACGAGCCCAGGCACGGGTGACAGAGCAGACAGACTGGGGGGGGGGGGGGGGGGGGGGGCAGGCAGCCAGGCAGGCAGGCAGAGGGACGGATGAGACAGAGTCCGACGGACGCATGAGGTAATGTTTTTTGTTTGCCGTGCGTGCGTGCCATTCAGAGCCCCGCGTTGCATTTCCCTTTAGACATTCAAAACAAAACAACATCAACGATGAACACCAATTGGCGGCACAGAGTAAATGGGTACACCAGCCCCCATCCATTGGCCACGTCTCTGTTCCGACCTGGGACGGCACCTCGGTCACGCCTGCATACGTTTCCCACGCCCAAGTCAAATGGACTCTTGAGCTAAACTGACAAGCCACAGAGCTACGGGCCACGTGGAGGAAGCCATAAACTGGAGATGGAAGAGGAGAGGCAAGGGAGGGAGGGTCATCAATGTTGACAGTTAGGGGTCTTCTGGAGGTAGCAGAAGTAGTCTGGAAGTTTCTACTGACAAGAAAGAGGTGGTGAGGGGGGGTCTGCGTCTCTTGGACGTGCTGCCAGGTAAGGGCCAAGGAGGCAAATTGTTAGAGAGCATACTAATGGCACACGCTACAGCAGGATCTGAAGCTGTCCTGCATGATTGAGGATTTGTAACTACTTCTCCGAGTCTGTGGGGGTTTGCTCTTGTGCATAGTGGTATCTGACTATTACCATGGCACTCTTGCACTTATCACTTTTGTGGTTTGTGTTCTATTTTGTCTCTGTATTGAATGTCCTGTCTGTCTGTAACTTTGTGTTGTATTGCTGCTGTCTTGACCAGGTCTCTCTTGAGAATGAGACACCATGGGGGTATACTACGAACCTCGATTAGTGGGTTAGTGAGGTATGTTGCGCTCAAAGCCTGGGTTAGCTGTCCTACGAAAGTCGCTCTCTTTTAGCGTCGCTATATCACCATGGTAACTTATGCTGGCAACCAAACCTGGTCGGGAGGAGGTTTTCAGCTAAGACTTTCCGATTAGATCGGCTTCTTAAAGCTGAACGCCGCTTTCGGGACAGATCCGATCCCTTTATGAGAGATACAGGTTCTCATCAGAGGGTATTATGAGAGATACAGGTTCTCATCAGAGGATATTCTGTATGAGAGATACAGGTTCTCATCAGAGGGTATTCTGTATGAGAGATAGGCTACAGGTTCTCATCAGAGGGTAATCGCTATTTGATCGTCCTTGTTGGACCTTATGTAGGCAATGCTACAAAAAGAAGCCGTGCGCAGTGTGTCTGTGTTTCAGTGCGATTTGTTGCCACGGGTACATATTTGCATACAGTTGGTGATGCCGAACATATAAGCAAAAAGGTGCCTTGCGATACGCAAGGTTGTAGCTGCCCTAAATACACTGCTAAATATGTTCGTGGTGTTTCCCAACTTTTTGCCAACACAAACTGTCAAGTTGCAAGTTATCAACTTGTAGGTGAAAGAAAACACTTATATACGTGAATGAGCGGCGAATGAGTGGCGGTAGCGCGTCAGTCTTGAGATTCTGCGTGCTGGGTTCGATTCCCAAGTGAAGTACATTAATGTGTAGTTTAATAAGTTATATTTCTTATGTCATATGGAATACTTATTTATTAATGTTATGGAATTATCCAGTTTGGTAATCTAGATGAGGGTAAAAGGCGTGATGATGGACAGGCAAGATATGAACCCCGGTCGCTGGCGTTCAGCTCACATACTAATCCACCACACCACCGTCGCTACCTTCCAGCACATGTAATACGTTTCTTACATATAGGGTGTATTTGAAAGGAATTCCCTAAATTACACAATAAAGCAAGTTGGAGGTTGCTTTTGCATTTTGCAATCATATGCACTCTATTGGGATTAATGGCGAACAATTCTTACGCATTCACAGAATCTGCTGTTTTTTGCCAGCACGCCTCCCTAGCCTTATTATGGGCAACTGTATTGCCCCTTGCCGTTATTTGCTTTTTAAACTCCTCGTACGAGTTCATAATCACTACTTGCTCCTCCTGAGTGACATACATAGCCTGCAATTCCACACTTTGCAAACACGCAATTCAATGCTTGTAACGGTGATCTCAAGACATGACCCTGGTCACCTGCTTTTAACATGCGTAGTATGTGACCACAACACAGACAATTCGGTCATCAATATCATCCTAATAATCATCTTCCATATCTCAGTTGGTGTCAGGAGTAGGATTATCATGGACATCAACAATGTCAAGATGTAACAATACTCAAGGTACGTACACATACACAATCATGTCTTCCTTAAGGTTTCTATGGGTCACCTAAAATGTCTCCTCTTTTTGATACCGAGAATGTAAGGCACATCACCCTGAGGATGATCCTTTGGAGATTGCTGGACTTAACTATGTGGAGTGTGTCTGGTTGATGGCTGGTTTAAAGCAGCCTCACCTGGCCCGAGTTACACTAGATCGTGCAGATGTTACATGCTGCCATTACAGAGCTCTCGCCTTGAGTGTGTGTGGTGATAGCTGGTTTATCCTGTGTGCCTTGATTGCTCATGCACCACAGGTATGCAGCCTCACCCAGCCCCAGAGTCCAATCAGTCTGACTTGGGCCAGGTGAGGCTGTAAACCAGCCATCAACCACACACACGCCACAACCCCTTTCTGCACATTAACATTACACCTGCCAGCAACTGTTGTTGTACATCATTGTTGATCTACAACATAGGTTTTAACACTGCAAAGGGCAAGATTTACATAATATGCCACCATGTTTCTTGTAGCCTATTACCACTGTCTCACCCAAAAAATATCAAATCAATGTCACATTGATAATCTAGTGCTATTAAATTACAAAAGATGAGCCCATTGAACAGACAGATTTCCAGAATGTACAGCTCCTGTACCAACTTGGACTAGAACACCGAAGGCAGGACACAATTTATATAAGGCAGTTGGCGGCGGGCCATGTCGAGAGATAACAATGTGGTGGAATGCGGCTCTTGCTGCACATTGTAATGAATGCCCCCCCTGTGGTGTTAAGACTGCTTAAACCCAGTGCTGACCAGCAGAACAGGTGGCCCTTGCCGCAGTCCACAGCTGGGGCCCGGAGCAGGGCAAAGCTGAGCGGGTCAGAGGTGGA
This sequence comes from Merluccius polli, assembly GCA_030340625.1. NCBI lineage: Eukaryota > Metazoa > Chordata > Actinopteri > Gadiformes > Merlucciidae > Merluccius > Merluccius polli. Next base: position 17,973 of record JAOPHQ010002846.1, on the reverse strand, counting down.
GCCCCCAGGACCCTGGGAGTTGAGACGCACTGCCCTCTCGCACCCCGCCCGAGGACACCAGCGGATGGCCGGGTTGTTCTCCACGAATGCCTGCCAATATAGGAAGAAACGCAGTATAAAAAGGAGGAATAATGTAGAGACACAGCAGCCCATTGTTTGTCTCAATGTCATTGCTCACTCACAAATGAGTGAACAATGTCACCAAGGTCATTACATCTTTTACTAAACAACTAAGAACTAACACTACTGAAGACATTTTGTGAGAGGTCCCAAGTACTACAAATTCCTCAAATGTGGCCATTTTGTTAAATACCCCATTCCAGCATGAAATTGTTAAGTTGCCAACTTCCCCGCTCTAAATTACTTTGCCTCAATATCGTCTCTTCAACTCATTCTTAGAGACAAAGCTTCCGGAAATAAATGTAATATTGACATGTGGGCGGCAAAAAGCAAGCAACATAACAACCAGACTAATGCTCATTTCTGTTTTAGCGCTATGGAAATGTTCCCAATGTACCCAAATAATTTGTCACAGATAAATTTACTATTGCCTCCACAAATGTATCAACTTAGTTGACGAATTTCAAAATGTTTGCAGAGGATTAGGAGGAGACTTTTGTGTTGTTGGCATCGACATAAGCACAGATGTTTGGGGCTGTAAAAGGATAGGCTGGAGATATTCTGTTTTTCCCATTGCAGACATCCCAAAAGAATATATGTTTTTACTCTGGCACACAAGTATCATCAGCATGTTCACCATCAGCTGTAAATAGACGGTGTGGTACACCTCCAAAAAAGACATTCAAACAAGTGACCGAGCCGCCCTTTTGATTTTCTCATTAGAACAAAATCACTACAGATGTGATGGTTCAGTTCACCTGGACTCTGCATAACCTCCCTCCTGTATGTACAAATCAAACCTATTCTGTTTGTACGTCCTGGCAATTACTTAGCATTGTATAGCATCTTTCTCTAGCTATCCATGCTGTATACCAGAAAGGATAGCTAAACCTTGCAATTATGGTGTACTAAACTTGTTCTATTGACAACCTTGCTGTACCGACAGTGATATATTGTTGTTTTACTTTCTACTGACAAATGTACTTGTCAGTCACTATGGACAAAAGTGTGCTAAATACCCTACATGTAAATGAAAATGATGGGAAGGAAGGTAGGCTACCAGCATAGACAGGGTTTGCATCTTTTTCCCACAAATATATATATAGATATTTTAGGAGTAGTTGAAGACTCGCTGACCAGAAGTTCCAACTAGTATCTTCTTTTCTGAAAGTCTCCATCTGCCGATAGGTTAACCGATCATTTTTTGTTATTTTAGTTCCTTTGGGAAAAAAAGCTCAACCTATATAATAGAAGAATATGAAAAGGTTTGATGAAAAGGTATGCACACAAAGTATATCAGTATAGACAAAGGTATAGAGTGAACCATTATGAAACACGTTTGAGTACAGCTAGGTCTTAAAATATACAACGTAACACCCAATTAAACCGACGCCTTGCACCCAAAATTAATAGCAACAATAAAACACCCAGACATTTGATATTTCAGATATAACCGCACATAAAGTGGGGTTTTTCTCCAAGCAATTAAGTGGCATATAAAAGTCTTTCATGTTGTTGTTGACCAGTCTGCCCGCCTTGGAATAATTTAGTTTTGTGCTGAAACATTTATCAAGTAAAACAACAAATGTACTAACTTAGCACTACTTTACAGTGTCAGGAATTATTTGGTTGCTTTCTCCCATTTGGATGATAAAATAGACTTTTTTTAAGAAGGCAAGCAAATCAAACATGCACTACGTCACTTTTCTACCATACCTCTCAACTCAAAAAGAATATCTGAACTAGAATGCTTCTCAAGAATAAAACATGTCCGAATGTTTCTCTATAAATCAGTTATTCTGGTCTACTTCTGATGTCAAACCCATTGATAATGAATTAAACAATTAAAAAAATAAAGTTAGATGTTGAAATGCAATTTCTCTGACTCTAGCTGCAGCAAAAATGGTTCTGTTCACATGTCGTCTTTTGCTCCTACCGTTACTGCCCTGCAGACAACAATACATGTTCAAGAAGTCTTAAAAACTTAGAACAAACAGGATCATTAGAACAACATTGAATGTTGGGTTAACTTCTCCTATTATTTATTTACTTACTCCAATTCATCCTCGAAGGGACATGAGGCTCATTCTATTACACAACCATTCTACTTGTCAAGCCCAAATCACACTTCTCCATTGAGTATGTATGCGCAGATCTGCGTCGCTACTCAGAGACCGTATACGCCCCTTTTGCTGGTCGATGTCACCCTTCTCTGTGGGCATTCGCGGGAAGTAACCACTGACTCGGTTCTGCAGGGAACATGCGTAGCATTTTCATAATGAATGCACCCGTCAAAACACTGGATTTTTAGTTGAGATACACAAACCACTTTTCAGCAGTGCATTAAATGATTTTGTAACATCTTTATCGCATGGATATATCGCTTTTTCAACATGTTTTAAATGGAGCAGACTTGGTCTCACATTTCCGTTTCCAGATTTGCTCATCAGTTTATGAACATTTGTGGTTGGAAACGCTATACTGCCCCCTGGTGTACACGTTAACGTAACGTGGCAATGTAAATGCAGGCAGCCGCCGGAAAGCGAGGTGCGTTGTGTCTCCACGAGTCCTGACACGGATCTTTGCCAACGTGGGGTCCGGCAGAAGTGTGAATTCAGATTATTTAGCCTACCATCGAGTAGTCAATCTAGCCCAATATCATGTGAAATCCTTAACCGCTACTTCAATAGGACCCATTTGGACTCTCCCCGCCGCCGCCACTCGACTCTGCCAACGAGGGTGAGGTTCAGTGGCCTAACTTCCACTACTGTACTGGGTCTCTCTCCCGCTCTACCTTGATGTCAAACTGCAGGTAGCGTCGGTCCATCTCCCTGGAGACAACACTCTCAATGACCTCCACTGGGACAAGCTGGAAACAGTCGAAGGCTGGGCAGAAGATGTTGTGGGCGTCGCCCTCCTGGATCTTCAGGTTGAGAAACCTGCGGAGCCCGTTGCATCACAAACACACAATGATATATTATAAGTAATAGGGGGGAATAAGACGAAACTGTACATTTATTGAGGTCAAGTTGGGAGACGACGAACCAACCAAGTGTGGTGCAGCTGTTCGTTTGCTCTAAATGAGTCTTGTGTGCATGATTAATGGTAAGCATAGTAGTAATCGGTAATGTAGGTTGCGTTTTTTTGTTGATTAGAGTGTAGCATCACAGGGTCCTTGTGAAGGATTTATTTTCTGTACCACTCCTTTAAAAAAAGATGAGCAGGCCCTTGAGGCCAACAGTAACCATGCAATTCACATAAAAAGAAAAGCTTTCAATAAGTTACAAGATCAAAGATGTCGCAGACTACTCCAAATAGGGAATTCAATATTGAATATCAAGTGTATGTTCTTTATGTACGCACCCTTCCCAGCAGGCTCGGCAGAACTCATGGCCACAGGACATGTCGACAGGCTCCTCGAACAAGGACATTGAGCACATGCAGATGCCACACTGCAAGAAACACAGGGAAGAGTTTGATAGTCAGCAACATTGTTTTTGAAATGCTATAAATAAGGTGTGCAACCTAATGTTACTTAGGTCACGAAAGTAAAATAAATGTAAAGTAGTAGTAGTAGTAAAGTAAAATGGCGGGAAAACATCCCGCCATTACTTTCAAGTTTATTTTTTAAACACCAAATGATAATAAGAGAATGATAATATGATAAAAAATATCTGCAGCCTTCGAGAAGGCCTACAATATGCATTTGGCGAGTTTTAACCTCTATATTGGATGAAATATTATAAAGAATAGCATTATATTGTTAATACTTTATAAAGTACACCTGCAAAACTTGGCTTGGTGCAAGCATAACATTATCTCAAAAGTGCACCTAACACAATTTATTGGTCCATCATGGCTCTGTGATAGATCAATAGGCACCATGCCAAGAATATGCGTCCCTGCCATCTTCCAAATCATATTTTATCCCCCCCCCCCCCCCCCCCCCCCCATCCTAGACACAAAAGACAGACACACATCCTTGTTATGACAAGAAACTAGGCATTACAAAAGGACACAGAATGAGCCAGTGTACTTGGACAATGTAAGTATTGATTTGCAAAAGGGCCGATAGTTGTATAACCGACTGTAACCTTTAAAAACAGGGCCCCGGAGTGGAACTGGTCGATAGACACTGCCGGGTTCAAGGCTCTTCTTCTATGATAAAAGGGTACTTGCAGAGAAGCCAAACCGTGCCCGTCATCTCTTCCCATGTAGTCCCCCTGATTCAGTAATCAACACTGCCTTTGAATACTGTTATCAGCTATAAAAGCTACATGTGATGACAATTAGGTGCTTTGGAATCACCTTCAACTCTTGTATTTGAACTGTAGTAGCAACCAAACAAATCAATTTGGCACCGTGTAGAACCGTTAAATTCAATGACAATATCCATCGTTGCAATTTGGATGATATACAATTGAGTCACCTGTGTCTATGTTCAACCTCTTACAGACAAAAGGCGAAATCTATCCATTTGTTTTTGACGTTACGAGGTAGAAATCTTTCAAAAGAACCTAGCATCATTTTTAATTACAGTCAATAAAATACTATCTCTAGGAAAACATCCATCAGTTGATTTACCTATGGACTAATATTAGAGTCCATACACTATTGAAACAACACATAGGAAAGCAATATGTCAGCAGATACAAGAAACTTTGTTTCCACACAACCATGGTCGGTGGTAATTGCCAGTTGGCTGTGGATGCTTTCGCCCAGTCTGGCTCTGTCTATGTGTTCACATTCTATGAGACACATGAATGAACCAACTTGGCAGATGGCATCGTCTACCCTCCCAGTGGAAGTTTAAACTCCTTTGTGGCGCCAGTTGGGTTATTATTCCAGCAGACATGGGTGGAAAAAAAAGCACCGGAGACGCAGCATTTCCCCTCACCAGAGTGGAGTCTTCGTTGGCCGGGGTAAGGCAGATCTGGTCCGGGGAGGTGATGGAGCAGCGGGTGATACGAGGGGTCTTGGGCGAGGGCAGGGTGTCCCAGGCATTGTAGCCGCAGGGTGGCGGGTTGGGCATCTGTACCCCCGAGCGCTGGCAGCAGTCCTCGGCGTTGGTCATCCAGGCCTCTAGCAGCTTCTCTCTGTCCCAGTCTGAACCAATGAGAGTAAATGATGAACCAATGAGAGTAAATGATGAGCCAATGAGTGTAAATGATGAACCAATGAGAGTAAATGATGAGCCAATAAAAGTAAATTATGAACCAATGAGAGTAAATGATGAGCCAATGAAAGTAAATGATGAACCAATGAGAGTAAAGGATGAACCAATGACAGTAAATGATGAATCACTCTGTCTCAGTCTGAACCATGATATGTCCCAGTCTGAACTAATGAGAGAAAGGAAAAGAAAAAAAAAACATCAAGAAAGAAACAGACCTTGAAGACTGTAAATTGGGAAAGGATGACAGCTTTATCATGGATGAAGTCCTAGGGCTTTCAATAAAAAATACCTGAGCATGTTTGAGAAGTAATGCTACTAGTGTGTACCATATAAAGTTAGTAGCTATATATAAGAGTTATATACAATGTATGAAGTATATACATTATTTACTTTACATAGATAGGGAATCATAAAGATGCCATGTAAGAGTTAATCTAACAGTTTTTAGAATGCATCTGCTGGATTCAACAGTAACCAAGGGCACCCAAGGACAGAGTCCAAGACTTCAAACCAAAATGAAATATCACACAACCATGATTTCTCTCTTATGAATTGACTGAAAACCCGAGAGCTTATCTTAAAAGTGTTCAAATACTCAGCCAGACATCTTATTTGTAATAATTACATTTTGGTTAAAAGGGAAAATTCACTATTGCAATGAGGTCATCATCATGCCTCAGGACATGTTTGAACTCTAAATGATCTCGTTTGGAATTATGAATATAGTAAAAACACAAAAACACATAGCAATTCAATTAATCTCGTCTTCGAGGATGACTGAATGAGAATGTGTCATGCAAAATTGAATTAAAAGCTTTGATATGAAGATCCAAATGTAGCCACGGCTGTGCAAAATGGGGGATCTTTGGATGGGGGACAACATTTTTTATTTAAATTCTCTGTTGGACGAATGATCAAGTAGCTCATTTCATAGACGTGTGTAAAAAGGGTTAACACCATCAGAACCAGCCAGATGCTTGGTACACTGTATTTATTGACCTCCCTTTAGAGAGGTGAGTAAATATAGCACCATTTTGGGGTCAGCAGCTCCACTTTCAGCTCCCAGGAGTACAAATCGTATGTAGCACACATACACTCACGCCAAATATTTGAAAAATGTAGTATTTCAAGAATTCAAGTCCATTGCAGCTCACATTTTTGACACCAACTCCACATATAATTTGTATTACACACAAAGTTGCTATTTTTTTTTATGTTGCTTGATTTTACATTTTCGGGGGCACTTTATTTGCATAATCTTAGCTGGGTTAGCCAACATTAAGTGGGCAACTGGTGGCGAGAGGCTGAAAATATAATCCTAAGCGTGTAATGAGTGATAGAAGTATCTGCGGGGGAAGCAGTCGATGTTCCAGGGGCCTACGGAGTATGATCAATAGGCCTTGACTAACGCTCAATGTGGGCCTCTCGGATGCTGTCGAGTGAGGCACAAAAAAAATTTAAATAAAAAGGCTGTCGGAAATTGGAGGGTTCCTAGCCGATTGAAACAGCAGTGCAGTCCGTTTCAGGACTGCATGGTAGAAAACAATATAAACACAAGTAAAAGTGCATATGGCTCACTGATCCCAAAAACTGTTCACACCAGGGGGAAAAAATCTCCCTGAGGTCATGTCCACACTAGGGCTGGACGATTATGGAAAAAATAATAATCACACTTATTTTGATTGATATTGAAATCACAATTAATAAACACAATTATTCATTGATTTCAAAAAAAGTGTTTATTGCACCACCAAAACTCAACTTTAAATATAACTTTTAGAAAAACAACCAGTAATAAATTAGTAACAAGTAAAAAAGTAAAGAAATAATAATAATAATAAAAATAATAATATATAAAAATAAAAATAATAGCTCCCGAGCTGTCGCGCGACAATGTGACATCACGGGAGCGCCGTAACTATTTATACTCGTGCTGGTGGCCGCGACAGTAGTTGCAGTCTTCTCCTGAACAGAGGTGGCGCCACTGAGGAAAGGCGACCAACTTTGCTATTTCTTTGCAGTGGCAGCGATCAGCGGTGACCGCGGTGCATGGCCCCGGTGGAAATGAGCAGGCGCATTAAAATGTGCCTTCGAACTCGTCCGTGTTTCTGTTTCCGCTGTGTCGCACGCCGCTGGAAAAAAAAGAGAGGTGCGTGACACGGTGCGACCGGGCTAAAATCCTGTCGCACCGGCGAGATCTACGTTTTGACGTCACATTGTCACACGACAGCTTGGGAACGGCGAGTATACTGCGACCTTAATTTGCGCGGCGGCACATTAATTGTTTTTCTTCGATTACAGTGTTTTCATGATCGTGAGAAGCCAAAATTGAAATCGTGATCAAATTTCGATTTAATCGTCCAGCCCTAGTCCACACTCTATTAGAGTTGTATTTCTATTATATTTTCAATGCTCAAAAAAGATGAAGCAGCATGCTATACGCCGGCGCATGCACACATTTGGTGAACACTACTTTGAAGCAGAGTACAACATTCACAAACTAGTAGCATGCTGATGCTGATTTTTCTTCAGAAGGTGTTGACTTTGCATTACAGACACCCACTCTGACATTGTTGCTGCTTCCAAAACAACACATTTTTTAAAAAGAAACCTTCCTGTCACAGTTGACCGTTTACTGATTATAGCCTAAATGTGCCAAGAATAAAGGTATGCTAATTTTGTTCGTTTCTGTTAAAAAAAAATACTGGAATTGGAAGAGATATTTGATAGGAACGGATAAGCAGAATCGGAATCGATAACACTGAAACCCCCTAAACTCTACACCCACTAAATATAAAACCACTGCTTTTGTGTGACATCTTTCGTGTGACTTCCATCCATTTATTCCCGACACAACGTCTGCATCGCAATTAATGGTCATAGCTTTCGGAAACATACGTTTTACCCATCTACAAGCAACGCCAGGCCAGCGTTTTCAGATTCTACATTTAGCCATCGTAGTGTGGAGTGGACATAGTCACATCACGTTATGGATCTGAAAGTTCGCCTCACTGCACATCCGATCTGATTCAGCAGTGTCATCTTTACTGCCGCAAGAAATTGTGCGACCCATCGAATGACTGCAGATCAGTATTCAGTACTTTTGTCTGGCCATCAAACCCTCCGGGACCAAGCAACATGAATGACCCCGACGCAGACGTGTATGAATGAAAGCTTGTGCCTAGGGATGCACCGATACAATACTGTGCTCATGTAATCATGTATTTGTACTCGTAAAACAACCGCACCCAACACCACTTTACGGCAACATGACGTTAACCTCTTGTCAGTTGAGCAGGTAGGCGGAGGAGGAGCAATGTCAGCAGTTCGGAGATATTTTGGGATAAGCAATGACGATAAAAGTAGAGCAGACTGCAAAAAGACTGTTAAATTGTCAAAAGGAGGGGTACAAAATAGCTCCTTAAACAAAAGCAATTTCATAAAACATCTAAAGAACTAACAACGCAGAGTTCAAGAGTTTGATAATACTAGCTGCAGGAAACAGCAACAACCAACTTTACAGCAAACGCTAGAGAAGCGAAAAAAAATGTCCAGACAACTTTTTTTTTAATTAACAGAAGCTCTTACCCACTTCATTGCTCTTGATGACCAGCCGGTGTCAGCTGCAGATAATAAGGGATTTCATCGTCTTCTCAGTGTACTGGAGCCGAAGTAAGAGATACCCAGCCATCGCCACATCACAAAACCCGTATTACCAAAGCTGCATGACTACGTGAAAAAGCACCATCAACAGCCTGTTCGCATGACATTTCGGCCTTCAGCTTCACCACTGATATTTGGACTAGCAGTGTCAGCCCAATGTCTCTCATCAGTATAACTGCAAAGTGGATTGATGGGGAGGAGTCGTTTTACAAGCAAAGCATTTTTCGGGGTTTGCAAACTGGGCAAGCCATAGCAGGTGCGTTTGATAATATGCTTCAGACGTGGTGCATTCCGAAAAGTTCTGTTCACATTGTACTCCTTGACAACGCCAAAAACATGATCAAGGCCATGAGTGACGCTGGACGGCCCGCCGTGTGTCACTCACACCCTCCAGCTGGCTGTTAACAAGGGTCTTTTGGCTCAGAAGTGTAGCTGATGCGGTGGCATTAAATAGTGAAGACATTTTATTCTCACCGCTCAGCAGTGGACAATTCTGGAAAAGACCATCTGTGCAGATGGAAATTAGCTAGTAGCGAAATCAGGTACAATACTTCTTCATGTGCGAGATTAATTTTTTTGTATATGGTACCTGACAAAATTAAAAAAAATGTTCTGGCTCTGTTTGAGGAGTTAACCTGAAAAGTGAGCTCCTCTGACGCTTGGCGTCAGATGTAATTCCTGCTGACTTTTGGCTAAAGAAACAGACGAGGACCATGGTATCAAAACAATGAAGGTAGCTGCATCCGTCAAGAGACACTTCACTGACACGGAAAACACCCCACGCTACTACATTGCAACTGTACTTGATCCGAGGTAAAGTGTGTGTGTGTGTGTGTGAGTGAGAGAGAGAGAAAGTGGGATAATGATGAAAACAACACTGTCATTAAGATTTTACATAATCAATTTACTCTATTAAGTGATTTGAAGGCAATATGCTGTTCATTTCTGACCCTGGTGTGTGTGTGTTTCCATGTGTTTCCCACTGTACCGTGGGCTCGGAGTAGTGCCTCGGCAGTGAAAAGCGGGGCCTGCAGCATGTCTGCCGTCTCCACGATCAGCATGTCCTTCAGCCGCCGCAAATCCTGGGGTCTCAGGCCCTCGTACAGCTACAGAGGAGGATTGGAGGGACGGAGGCGGGAGAAGAAGACAATAAAAGTGTCAGTTAGGGAGAATGATGAGAGAGGAATGCTTGCTGAGGCAATGCCCCACCTAACTCACACCACGGCCCATACAAGAGACCCAGTGAGAAAATAGCCTGTTAATGATAGGAGTCACAGGCCATGATAAACGCTGATAATCTGTAAGTGTTGGTCAGCTGATTTTCCCCCACAAGTAGTGGCCAGCTGTCCAACAGATAACATGTCATGAAATACTGTCCAGAAGGAAAATTGTCTCACCTTCCAACCTTAAACCATTATAAAATATCCCAATAAGTCCATATACACTGTTAGCTTATGAGCAAACATTTGGGAGGTTGTTTTCTTCGCCAATCCTTTTCATATAAATATCGGGGGGGGGGGGGGGGGGGGGAATTATTCACAGATTACATGAAATTAGGATATAAGCCTTAATAAATGTGGGTTGGTGAATATATAAACTTAAACCCCATTCTGACTCCTTTAAAGAGCTCAACACAGTGCAGAGATACAGTGTTCACATTTCCAATCTTAAAATTCCATGCTTGCAATAGAAGGTCATGTAAGGCCATTCATGCAGACCAACCACCATATTAATCATGAAAATATTGATGCATCTTGACTACCCGCTTCCCGCAGCATGCATAAAGAAAAGCATGCTGTGCTGAGATATCCTCGCTCCCTCTGCAGCCTACCAACTGCCCTTTCCTGAAATGTTTTACTCACTTAATAACCTTTCCCCAATTTAATATAGGCTACACATCAAACATGCATATGGGCTCGTAGGCCACATTAAGTGTTTCTTTCCGCTCCCCCATCCCATCGATTTCCATATTGATATAGTCATGTTTATAAAATACTCAGAAATGATTGACTTTGCTAAAGCAATATAGCCCAGGAGAATTTAAACCTAGCAAGAAGTCTTGTCATTCCACAGCAGACGGACCAGTTTGCTAAAAACAATATTATGTTTAACAATGACACATCGCCCAGCCGGGGGGGCAGTTTCTCACACAAGTAAAGGCTTCTCCCCGTATAGACCCCAGTAAACGATCAAATAGACATAACACGCTGACAAAAATAGATACTGCACACAAGCCTAATAGAAAGGTAAACTAAAGTTGTGTAGTAGTTGAATAAACTGCATTTTTTTCAAGAACTTTTATACGTTTGTTAAATCTCCCCTATTCTACCGAGCCGAGGGGCAATATAATATGCAATTTTGCTTGGTGTATCTCTGTGCCCCATCGAGTAGTGTTCTTGTACGAGAGACAAAAAGTTGTGATGACTTGTTGTCGAACACTTTTGTTAGGAACTGCTTAGTCTTAAATTTATGATTGACTCACGCTCTACCTCAAATGCATTTTTAGTGCTTAGCTTTCTGTTTGCGGAGTGATGTTTTTGGGGCAACCTGAAGACCCTCTTAGTTTTAATATGGTGATGATCTCTGCCTCTATGCCGGTTGTCTGCCTGTCCTGATGGGTTAGCAGCTAGTCCGAAAGGGGAAGAGTTACGCCTGGGTTCATGTTCAAAGTTACTTAAGCTTTGTGTATGCGTGTGTTTTTTTGCCTTACGTTTCATCAGTTTTCCAGGATTTCTCCATCCATCCTCTTCATTTCGACACTCACAGTGTGCAATGATTACTGACAACCTGAATACAGTCAGACATGCTTTTGCTACGTTTTGTTTTTGTTTATTAAGGAGCCGGTAGTGAACGGTACTCTTTTTTTTTTTTACAGGTCTCTTTAGCGGAACTTTGTTTTCGTTAAGATACTTCATTTCTCGCTATCGTGCTAGATGTTAAATAATCTGTTGTACACTACAGAGCCTTTGTTGTTCTCCATAGATGCTTACCAAGCACCAAGATGAGACCTGCATGGTTTTAAGCATCAAAAAGTGAAACCTCATTCTGCCTCCTTTTAAGAGCAACCACCATAATAATCTTGCATTGTTTTAAGAAACAGGGGTCAGGAGTTCGTAGAAAAGGTTGTAAATCCTATTGTACGCATTACATTTAGAAAGTTTGTGCACACGAAAAAGTTGGGATTAATCAAGCAATCTTAGGCTTGCCGTACGCACACCGGTGCGCAATTTCCCTTGATGAATACCGGTCGTTCTATATCCCCATGATCGAGCCCGCTTAGCTCATTACCATACATTTACGCCCAGAAATATCGCCACAGCAAATGTGTGAATAAATATGACAAAATGATAATAGCTGATTACATTTTTGAATGGATTGGAAGACTGAATGGGAAAATCCAAAGAATAAATAAAGAAAATAAATGCATCACATATTGAAATATAAGTGTGACAGAAGTTAAATCAAAGTAGAGGACACTTCTTGGTACACTTTCTGCCGTGCTCTCTTCTAAAACTACGGTTACCTATCAGAGGTCCCTCTCCCCCACGCAGTAGCCTATCAGAGGTTACAAGTATTTTGATCTAAAATCAAGCGCTGTAAAAGTGTGTGAATGCCGAACTGGTGGGGCCGAGGCTGACCGAGTCCTCTAGAGATGCGCATCGCCAGCGTCATTTGTGAGTGCATTCGTGATTTCAGTCTATCGCTCACTAGCGGCGCCAGGAATTTGATTGTGGGTGGGCCTCCAGAAAACTGGATGGGCCAGTTAAAATAAGCCAAAAAAAATCAAGTCAAGGACTGACACAAGCCGAAATGGCATTGTGTCTTTCTATTATGGACAACATTCATATAAGTCTTTGTCAGTTAAGAAGAAGACTAGCCAGACTCCAACTTTATAGGCGAGTTTGCTTAAGTGAGCCTGACGCAATTGTCCGCTTCATTGCGAACCAGATCCGAGGCCCTGGCCAGCTTCATGGCTGATGTTGGAGTGGTGTGGAGCTGCCGGGTTGATGTTACTAGACACGCAACATGTTCATTATGTCGAGATAATGAGATAATTAAGTCGTGATCTCGAGATAACGGGCCTAAAAAACGATAAGCAATCACGGCCGTTCTCGGCTTCCGTAGGAACCCCTTTATCTCTGTTTCAGCGCTTTTTCTGCGGCACTGAGGACAGCGACTCAGTAGCCTACCTGTGAGGTTTGGCTACGGGAGGATGTGATGGGGAGAGGGGTGGGGTAGAAGCCGCTGATTGGCTGAGAAGCTTTCACTCAAAGCTTTCCTCAGGCTGCTTATTGGATGAACAGCTAGAATGAAAATCACTCACTACTCACTATAGTGATAGCTCAAAATGGGTGGGCCCGGGCCTTAAATGGGTGGGCCCAGGCCCACCCGGGCCCAATAGTAGCGCCGTGGGTGCTATCGTTCCTATGATGTTTGGAAATGTTGGATTGGAAGTCCCTCTTTATATCAGTTCAGACCAATATAAGACACAACAGACAACAGACTGTTGTGCAGTGGTGTATGGAAACAAATTAAATGTACTGTGTGCGTAAAGTGATGATACCAGCAAGGACTGCAGCCAGGCATTAAACAACTTAGCGAGGGCTCCTCCTACTCCTGCTATATCTCCTAACTCTCTCTGATACGTGCCAGTAGCCAAAAACCTGAGGGTGGAGAGGATTGGACACCGCCAATAAGTTGGTGCGTTGTCTGAAAACTCACTTCTTCTTACACATCCCCCACCAGGTCCTCTAATAACACTAGATCAGCCATTTGATGCACACACCTCCTACAGCTTCCCTAATTTTATAGAGTTTTATTACATGACATCAGTTAGTAATATGCAGCATAGTTGAATTTTGTGATATCGAATCTTACTTGATACAATTACTGTATAGGCCTTCTTTAGACGTAGGACTACATCGATTGTATTATTAAACATCACGTTACTTTCCAGGGGGAAATTGTATTTGTATAAGTTGGTCAAAAACATTAACTGGTCATGTTTGCAATTTCTTTCTAGTGATTTTCCTATTCACTCTACCGCTTTCTGTGCGTACGCATGGTCAGACCCTGTGCGTACATTTTCTCCTAAAGTACGTACATTTTCAAGCCAAGAACAAATTGATAAATCCCATGTTTTGGCAAAAAACTGCATACGCATGGTTTACACACAGATTTCTTCGTACGCAACTTTGATAAATGAGGGCCCAGTACATTTGAATGGTACTTGTGACAACCCTCCCTGTATCTGGGAATGTTGTAGGGTGTAAACACAACATAGAACGCGTGTTGTGTTTGTAAATGAGGTTAACACTATGTTTAATAAAGCGAAACAGTTTAAGACATAGAAATGTTGAATAGCTGAAGTCAACTGAAAATATTTTAATGGAGTTAAAAAGTCTAAAATCTGAATGGAGTAAGCATAACAGTACAGTGTTTCCCCTACTATGTATTCAGCAGTGGCGCAGCGCCACTGCTGGAAAATCAGCGCCACTGCAAAAATCTTCACATGATCGGTATTTAGCACAACTACAACGTCATCTTGAAATTGCCAAGCGTTAAAGGGGAAATGAACCCCAAAACAACACTATGCTCCAACACTATATTTCATCACATGAATAAAGTTGATTGTGCTGCCACCCGCCAGCAACGGACCCGCTAGCCGCGGACCCGACCGCGCAGCACCCACCGCCGTCTACAATCGCTGTTAACAGCATGTGTGTGTCCGAGAGGGCTGCTCTATTCGGACACATTACTATGAAGCCCCGGTGACGGTGTGGGAGTGCGGATGATAATAAAACAGCGGTAACAGCGATTGTAGACGGCGGTGGGTGCTGCGCGGTCGGGTCCGCGGCTAGCGGGTCCGTTGCTGGCGGGTCCGCGGCAATCGCGGCGAATTCTTAGATTAGGCTACTCGCCAGAGTGGCGAGTGGTCTTCATAAATTACTCGACAAATACAAAAATTACTCGCATTTGGCGAGTAAAACAGCCTTATTTCAACCCCTGTGTGTGTGTGTCCGAGAGGGCTGCTCTCCTGAAGATTCACATTCAGAACGTTCATAACTTGTAGTCCTGCATTTTTCTTCCGGTGATTTGATGACGCGTCAAATCACCGTTACTGTAGCCGTTAAATTCTTTTCTTTTTTATATGGAGTTAGTACATTTGATGGCAGCACAATCAACTTTATTCATGTGATGAAATATAGTGTTGGAGCATAGTGTTGTTTTTGGGTTCATTTCCCCTTTAAGACAACATTTTCAATATTTTTTGCCCCAATCAATTTCTACCAATAATGTAAATAAAAGCTTAAAATTAACACAAAAGAAAAACATGAGTAATCCTGTCTAAAATGATAAAATCAAGATTTCTGTTTCTGACCAGTTCAAGGTACGTGCTCCAATATTAAATCTGTTGATGGTATATCATATTTGTCTCAAAATGTCCATTTCTATGCACAAAACTTGCCAGAAGTTATGGTTTAAGGGGTTATTAAAAAAAAAAATCTTCCGGAGGTGAATGCCCCCAGACCCCTGCGCTCCGCCGCGTGCGGCTTGCCTCCGTTACGTAACAGCACCACTGCTGGAAAAATTTCTAGGGGAAACACTGCAGTATAAACATACACACCATTTTAATGTCAAATACATTTAAACAAAGTTAAAGAGTTGAACAAATAGCTAAACTAAAGTGATATAGTTTGAACCTAGGCCTAGTAGTATGGTGAAGTATTTGTATAAGTAGTAGACGTAGTATAAGCATGATAAGTAGTAGAAGTAGTATTAGTATTCTACCAGTAGTAGAATAACAATAAGTATAACAATAAGTAGTATTATAGGCCTATTAGTATGATAAGTAGTAGAAATGATATACAGTATTGGTATGATTAGTAGTATTAGTATGATAAGTAGTCGTAGCATTCGTATGATACAGTATTAGTACGACACATAGTAGTATTGGTATTATTATTAGTATGATAATAATAAAGGTTAGACATAATTTGTGGTTGTAACTTGGAAAAAGTGAAGGGTGTAATTTATGTTATTCGTTCACATCAGTTCGTCGAGTTTACATCACAGAATGATAACTCATACTGTTGGAATCTGTGAGGCTCAACTTTCATATTACATATTGTTTGTGTAGATAGCATGACGTGAAAAAGATCGATTTTTAAGTAGCATTAGCATTTAGAAACTAGCCTACCTAATTCTGACTAAATTGGACATGGTCATGCTTAGTAGAAGTAGATGAACATGTGGATGTCCAACATGCGTCTGTACCTTCAAGTATGCATGTTTATTCGAGAGTTTAAAAATGTTGTAAATGACTGTTGTGTCAAGAAAGGGGAGAGTCTCCATTTGGCCCAAATAAACGGGGGTCGTCGCACATAAACACCTGATGCCAACAAGTTTAATTCAAGTTGATTAATTATTTATACTATAACACCAGCAAAACAAGAACCACCGTAACAGTTTAGGCATTACTAGTGTTTCTAGGTATTGACGTTTTTAGGCTCCACTGTGTGTCCGACATGTTTAGATTTGTTAAAGGTAGCTTGAGTTTAGATGGAAGTCAATGAGACAAAGCGAAAATCTTTGAAGTGGGTATAAAACTAAAACTGTCGAATCTCAACAATATATAAATATCAAAATATTATGTTTTGTTTGAACAAAGTTTAAAGGTTAAAAATTGCCAAGATGAACATGTTCAAAATTGAATGGAGTCTCTAGGTGGGAGGAAACCAAAAGGCACAAAACCAAACCAAACCAAAAGCCAACCTGCCTTCCCTGTGGGAAGAGAGAGTGGCTGATGTGGTCCACCTTATAAAGCCTGCAGGCCCAACCTGCACAGGTGCACCACACACCACTCCGCCCACTGGCTCTCTGCACAGATAGGCAAACAGGAGAACCAGCAGACAGATAGAGAGGGTCATCACAGACAGTGTAGTTAGTCTTATGTGAGTTTTTAGTTAAACGCAAGCAGGCGTTGAGCCGTACCTCTCGGTGGTCGAGTGCGGCGTACTCTGCGTCGATACTTTCGGCCTCGGGGGCCAGGGAAAACACCATCTGGGACTCCAGGCTGAGGGCTAGCTCCTTGTGGTGGTGCTGCTCCGCACAGTCGCACGGCGTCTCCCGGTTCTCGTTTTCTGCAAACAGGTCAGCCTCTCTCTGCACCAAGTACTGCCAACGGCAGGGTTGTGGAAGGAAGGACAGAAATGGTTTTATTTAAAAAGGGTGATATCCAATAGTAAAGTTTATCTTCAATTCACAGTTGGCTACTTTGACATTATATGAAGAAGTTTTATATGTCAACCCACTTCTGTTGGTATTCATAAAATCCGATAAATCCCATAAATTTGGCATTATTTATTTATATCTGAAACAACAATAAACTAACTGTGGCACATATTCAAACACATTCATGATTTGTTTGTAAAGTACCCGCCTCTCCGGGGACCAATAAAGACGGATCGATTTCAGTGGATCTTTCAGTGAAACCAAAGTGCCCCACGGGGAGTGCTTCATTTTACCATCACCCTGAGGGACGGTTTGCACATTGTTCTGCCATGGCATAAAACCGGGACACACCTGACCGGAGGCCAAGTCCCATTCAAAAAGCCTGGGAGCAAAACACAAGTAGCCTTTTCCAGAGCACTTCCAGGCCTATACCAGCCAGGCTACACAAGCTCACCTCCACGCAGGTCCTCATGCCCGATGCCGCAGCGTAGTGCAGGCAGGTGTTTTTCTTGTTGTCTGTGGCGTTAATGTCGGCGCTCTCGTACTCGCCCTGGTCCAGCTTGGCGCCCGTCCACGCCAGGATGACCTGGAGGCAGTCGGCGCGGCGCCGCTCATCCTCGTAGGGGCGCGTGATGCGGGGGTGCAGCGCCCCCTCTGCACTCAGGATCTGGGGGCCCATGCACAGCAGGTGCAGGGCGGTCTCGTTGTGCACGTTGCGCTTATTGGGGTTGCCGTCCTTGCTGAAGATGAAAGACCTAAGCGGTTGGGTGGGGGGGGGG